>ML329755.1:0-82138 GCA_005239505.1 Nicotiana paniculata
GTTTTCAGATTTTAGCTCTAGAATCTCAGTTTCGAGTGGATGAACCTAGTTCATCAAGACAGTATTTTTCTTTTCAGATTCACTGACCCTTATTTCCAGGTCCATACATTTTGCTTTTAGCATTTCACACTCTTTAGATAGTTAATCCTTCTCTTTGGTTGTTTCCTCAGAATCATCTATGAAGTCAAGTAGCAACTCTGAGAGTTTCTCCTTAGATAAAAACTTTATTTTAGTTTTAAGTTGTGAGATACTTACATTTGGTTCTTCATAAGTCTCCTCATCAGATTCTCCAATTGCCATGAGAGCCTGATCTTCAGTCTCCCCATCTTCTGATTCTTCATCTGAACTTTCCCCTCAAGCAACAACCATAGCCTTTGTTGTGTTTGTCTTGGGTTGAGCCTGTTCCTTCCTCCTGTTCCTTCTCTCATATATTTCCTTCCTTTATTCTACTTCCCACTGAGGGTAGTTTTTGATGAGATGATCAGTCTTTCCACACTTGTAGCATCCCTCATTAGCTGGCCTTTCTGGTGCCTTTGCCTTGTTAAAGTTTCCTCCCCTGGAGATGCCCTTTTTCTTCATGAGAAAGTTTCTGAATCCTTTGGTTATCATGGCCATCTCATCCTCCTCCAGATCAGCTCCCTCAGTGATCCTTAGTGCTAGACTTCTCTCCTTCTTTGGGGCATCCATCTTCATGGTTTGCCTTCTGAGTTAATAAGTAATGAGGTTTCCAATCAACTCATCCAGTCTAAGGGTTGTCATATTTTTGGATTCCTGGATAGCAATGATCTTGCTTTCCTAGGAGATAGGCAGAACCCTTGTCAGGATCTTCTCTACCTTGTCTTCTTCAAGTAGTTCTTCCAAGAGACTTGAGTTCATTTGTCAAGGTTGTGAACCTTGTGTACATTTCTTGAATTGTCTCTCCTTCTTTCATAGTGAAGTTTTCATACTGAGAGTATAGTAGTGTACCTCTAGACCTCTTCACTTGAGNTCTGGCCCTAATCCACACACTAGCCACTACTTTGCTTTGGAATTCTTCTCTCATTTCTTCAGATCTCCAGCCGTGCAGTCAGCCCTAGTCTTCGGTACATCTACACCTTCAACAGTTTTCTTCATTGTTGCAAGTGGTCCATCAGTGACTATGTCCCAAAGTTCATAGTCCTCTCCAATAAGGTGGTCTTTCATTCTATTCTTCCACCAAGAATAGTGCTGGCCATTGAAGAGTGGTGGCCTTGCAATTGATTGACCTTCCCAGTTCCCAGGTGGTGCACTCATCTGTATCTTTTCCAAGGTGTTAGCCTTTTCAAGGATAACCTACTCTGATACCAATTGTTGTTTTAAACGTCAATGCTACACAATATTATAAGTTAATTGTGCAGTACCCAATTTTTGAGTGTTGTCTAATAAGAAGAACCTGGTTCTTCTTGGTGTACTACTTACTACTATTTGCAGAATGTTAAAGTAGTAAAGTAAAGACACAAATATTTTACGTGGAAAACACCTGGCTCAAAAGGTGAAAAAATCACGACCTACTCCTCAGTAGGATTTTCTCAAACACTTCATTAAAAACTCTGAGCCAAACGGACTTACAAAATAAACTCGTTTGTAATCCTAGGACTAACTCTAATCCTATTTGTATCAACTAGCCTCTAGATAATTTCTACAAACTTCAAGCTAACTCTAACTTGAACAATGTGTACCTATTACAATTGCTTATATTAACGCTGAAAAGATACAATGTTAAAACTCCTACTAGAACCAACTAGACTCACTGATAAATAGATGGAACTGTTTCTTCTAGTTGAATTGTAGCCTTTGCACAATACTTCTGCTTGCAAATATCCTGGGAATTTTGCTTTCAGGACTTGATTCAATTTAGTCTTTGTGCGTCAATAATTTCAGCAGTAATACTTTGAGTATTTATATAGTCAGTTGTTGAGTCCATGGTTTATTTCTGATCCAACTCTACTTGAGTAAACGAGTTCAAATATAACTCAACTTCCTTCCTTTATTTATGTCCTAGCTGAATTCAACTTCTGTAATCTTCATCAGTTTGCAATCTTTTCTTATTAGGAGACATCCTCTTAATTCTTTGATACTCAGCAATCACTGATATCTCCTATGCTTGTACGATTCTTATGCCAACTGCTCTGTTCAGGTGTGTATGCTTTGATGGACCTGGTTCAACTTGTCAACATTTGTCAATCTTCAAAACCCATTCAGTGACATGGGCCAACACAAGTGTTACAACACATCATACCATAGGCTTGCCCTTATTTTAATTCGTTGCCTATTTAAGAATATTCGGTTGGAGATCCTATAAGAATTTTTAAGCTTGTAATGTAGGCTTAGGGAAGGGTTGGATAATATTTGGGTACAAGTGACTACACCCTCCTTGAACACTACTCACATTTTTGTCTTTCAGTGCCCTTTGTTTCCTTTCAAACTCCATAGTCTCACTGGCATTTACTTACCAACATAGAACTACTTGAAATACCTCACCAAATCTCTTCAAAGCTCCCATATTTATTTCCATACATATCTCTTTTTCTTTTCTTTTTATCTCTCTCTCTATATATATTTTTTTCGTTTGGAGCTTGAATAATTTTCACATGAATCTTTTGAGGTATATATTCTACACTCAATGTACAACCTTACCAATCTCCACTTTGACACCAAAGCCCCAACTTAGGCTTTTTGTCTCAGAAGTGCCCGCTCCCTACTCTCCTTCCTTGGGCAGTAAGGATGAGAAATAAAACTCCAAATTCTGCAGCTTGTGGAGCTCAGTCTTTAGAGTAGTCACATCAGCACGGAGCGTTGGTAGGTCTCCAACCTCACCACGCTTTATCTTCTCAATCCTAGCCTCGAGCCCCTTCAGGCGACCCTCGTAAGATATATGTTGTTGCTGTAAGGCCGTCACTGATAACTGAATGGGGGTCAGGGCCTTCCTGATAAGTATTGGAAGGTCCTTTAGGAGCTTTTCTACCTTAGCATTGGTGTGATGAACTAGGAGACCAAGCTGTGAAAGAACTAGCAGTGCAACAGGTGGCGGAGCATTGGCCCTAGGGGTAGGCTGTGGAGCAGCAGTGGATGCCTCTGCAGTCTGAGGTGCCATAGGAGTCTGGGAGTCGGAGAGGTCTGCCTCAGTAGGAATCTGAATCTGAATATCTGGAGGAGTAGCAGCTACCTTTGTCACCGCATCACTAATGCGAGTGATGTCGATTTCCTTCTCCGCTTGGCCTTTCCTGTCAGAATGTGGCATCAAAGGAACCTTTGCTGCCTTGCAGAGGGCTGTGATCAAGCATGGGAAGGGGAATGATGTCTGTTTCTGCCATGCCCGAACTCCTATATCCCTGAAGATGATGTCATTCACATCAATCGTGATTCCGATCATAATGCAAGCAATGAGAATAGCTTTCTCAATGCTTATCTCTATCTCATTTCTAGTTGGGACCAAGCGTGAAGTGAGGAAGCTGAGCCAGAATATGCCCTCTCTTGTAAGATCCTCCTTGTAGATTTTGTACTTAGGGTCAATCCAGGCTGGGGTCCCTCTGGAAATCACAGATGCAACCCAAGCACATTCGCCGTCTTTGTTGGGTAAGTTGGCAACATACTCAGCCGTGCTCGGGCACCTTACTAAAAAGTAATGAGCATGGATGGCGGCCGTGTGACATGGTACTTCCTTCCCCCGAACCAAAACCTGTTCACTGAATATCTTAATGCGTTTATGGTGAGAATTCCTGGAGGCCCCGTATGAGGCATAGAATTCCCTCACAATTGTTTCATTATACTCCCCGGGCAGCTTTGTGAAACACTCCAACTTTCTAGTCTTGATGTTTGCTAGAATGTGGGGATATTGCTCTTGGAGGCCGTTGAGACTCAACTGCTTCTCTGCCAATATCTTCCGCTTTTCAAGCCCCGCTTTATACAAAGATCTGGAGTTAGGGAGTGGGAACCTGAGCTGATCATCATCACCTTGTTTCCTTCTTGCCTCCGCCATTATATTAACTTCCGGCAAAGTTTCCTCCTCATCAGACTGGGAAGAACGTTCATCAATAGATTGTGGAGGTTCTTGACGTGAACGTTTTGCTGGAGGTGCTTGCCGGGTTGAGGAGGCCCTTTTACTGGCTGAAGGTATATGTTTGCGAGGCATATCTGCAAAGAAAAGATGTGTGAGTGGTGTAGCAGACATAAGCAAAAATTTAACTGGAAAAATCCACTATGCGACAGGTTATGCGATCGCATAACCACTATGCGGACCGCAAACCTGTCGCAAAGTTGCTAACTACTTGAATGAATCAACAATGCGATGACATATGCAACCGCATATCCATTATGCGGTTCACATAGTCATCGCAAAATTAAACAGATTAATTAGTGATACCAGTATGTGATCGCATAACCTACCGCAAAGGCGAGCCTGCGATCGCAGACTTGTCGTAAACAACGAGTTGAACTGGGGCTTACACTGTGTAGGTATGCGACGGCTCTACGGTCCGCATATCAACTATGTGATCGCAGATCTGTCGCATTGTGGTCGCTTCCACACTTGACCTAGGGTTAGAATGCGACTGAGAATGCGGTCGCACAACGAGTATGCGGACCACAAACTCATCATCCTCAGAGCTTTACTCAACCCATCAATGGCTATAAGAGTTTTACTACTACCAAGCCTTGTTTATAATTGTTTTTCACGGGTCCCCCCTCCTTTTATGAGCAGACACACACCCAGAGATAGCATGGAAACAAAACGTGTAAAACCAAAAGGATCAAACAATTTCAACAGAATTTAATCCTAGACTAAAATAATTTACTAGGGATTGAGATGAGAAGAGAGAAACATACCAGATGGGGACGAAAATGAAGCAAGAATCAAGAAAATACTCAACAGATGTCGTTTTGTGTTGTGTCGTGCAATGTGAATTTAGCCCTTTCTTTTTTGTTTGTCTTTCTCTCCCTTTTTTTTAATTTTTTTTCTTATGTTTGTTTTGGTGTTTTTGTGTTAGTAGGAATGAACGGTTAGTGAGAGCGTAGGGTATTAGAAATGACAAAAGGGGAGGGAACTTACCTGGCAGATATGCGATGAAAAATTGGCCGCATAGCTTAGTATGCGACCGCATACTGGTTATGCGGAGGTATATTCATAAGCTTACCCAAGGTTCACAATGCGATGCACTATGAGATCGCATAACGGAAATGCGGTTCGCGTAGTGCCCCTTGGCATCGCATTTCAGCCATCCGAAAATGTCAAACTCACTGCCCAGTTCTGCGATAAGAATGCGGTCCGCATAGTGAAAATGCGATCGCATTTGTGTCGCAAACTGGGCAGTTTTTCTCAGATATCCTTTCACTTGTAAGTTTACCCTGTTTTTGTGGTTTTTTGAACCACCTGCACTATAACACACTCTTTAAATTTCTCAAAGAACCCTATTTACTCAAAAACCAAAATTTTAAAAGACAAAAGATTGTTATCACACATGGGTTACCTCCCATGAAGCGCTTGATTTAACGTCACGACACGATGAAGTTGCATTCTTTTGAATTCATTCATCGATAGGGCAAGGACCATCCTTGAGAGCCAATTGTTCTACCACATGACTCTCTCCATCTGTGCCCAAGTAGTGTTTGATGCATTGGCCATTTACTTTGAAAGTGCAGAGCCCGTCCTCAGTTGCTAATTCCATAGCGCCAAATGGGGACACATCTACCACTTTGAAAGGACCAGACCATTTTGATTTGAGCTTGCCCGGAAATAGTTTAAGTCTTGAGTTTAAAAGCAACACCAAGTCCTCGGACTTGAACTCCCATTTAAAAATATTTTTGTCATGGAAAAATTTCATTCTTTCCTTATACACAGCTGCACTTTCATAAGCATGGAAACGGAATTCCTCCATTTCATTGAGCTGAGTTAGCCTCAAGTTTGCAGCTTCAGTCCAATTCAAATTCAACTTCTTTATAGTCAACATGGCCTTGTGCTCCAGTTCCACAGGTAGATGACAAGCCTTACCGAACACTAACAGGTAGCGAGAAGTACCAATGGGAGTTTTGTACGTCGTGCGGTATACCCACAATGCGCCATCCAGCTTCCTTGACCAGTCGGTCCTGTTTGCATTCACTGTCTTTGCTAGAATGTTCTTGATTTCCTGATTCGAGATTTCTACCTGTCCACTTGATTGGGGATGATAAGGAGTGGCTACCTTGTGCTTGACACCGTATTTCTCTAGCAGCTCAGTGAAAGCTTTGTTGCAGAAATGAGAACCACCATCACTAAGAATGGCTCTAGGAGTGCCAAACCTCGTGAACATGTTCTTTTCTAAAAACACATTCACACTTCTTTACTCATTGTTTGGCAATGCAATAGCTTCAACCCATTTGGACACGTAGTCCACAGCTACCAGAATGCACTTCATACCACATGAACTCACAAAGGGCCCCATAAAGTCAATGCCCCACACATCAAAAATTTCAACCTGCATCACACAGTTCATAGGCATTTCATGTCTCTTGGAGATTGATCCCTGTCTTTGGAATTGGTCACAAGATTTGACCATTTGGTTGGCATCATGATAGAGGGATGGCCAATAATAACCACATTCAAGCACTTTTGCCGCCGTACGATTTCCTCTGTGATGACCACCCACCGGTGAGTCATTGCATGCTTTCAGAATTTGCATCATTTATTCCTCTGGAACACACCTTCGAATAATTTTGTCCGCACAGATACGAAACAAGAATGTCTCCTCCCAATAGTATTGTTGACACTCTCTTAAGAACTTCTTCTTTTGTTATGCTTCGAAATCATCCGGGATTAGGTCACTAACCAAGTAGGTGGAAAAGTCGGCGTACCAAGGAGTGGTTGAAGAAGATAATGCAAAGATACGCTCATCGGGAAAGGAACCATTGATATCAAGATCATCCTTTGGTCGCCCGTCTTCTTCAAGTATAGAGAGATGGTCCGCCACTTGGTTCTCGGTGCCCTTTCGGTCCTTGACTTCAAAACCAAATTCTTGTAACAAGAGGACCCGCCGGATTAGTCTTGTCTTGGAATCTTTCTTTTCCATGAGGTATCGAAGAGTGGCATGGTCGGTGTAGACCACCACCTTAGATCCCAACAAATAAGCTCAAAACTTCTCAAAAGCATACACAATAGCAAGAAGCTCTTGCTCCGTCACCGTATAGTTCATTTGTGCACCATTGAGTGTCTTGCTTGCAACTAAATCGGATGAAGAACCTTGCTATGCCATTGACCCAAGACTGCTCCAATTTCTACACCACTGGCGTCACACATGAGCTCGAATGGAAGAGACAAATCCGGTGTGACAATAATGGGTGTCGTGGTGAGCTTCACTTTGAGCTCCTCAAATGCCTTGAGTCACTTGTCATCAAACACAAACTTGGCGTCTTTCTCAAGGAGCTTGCACATAGGATTTGCAATTTTAGATAAGTCCTTGATAAAACGCCGATAGAATCCGGCGTGCCCTAGAAAGCTTCGAATACCCTTTACCGATGTTGGTGGAGGAAGTTTTGAGATGATTTCAATCTTTGCCCGGTCAAATTAAATGCCATGTTTTGATATCATGTGCCCTAAGACAATGCCTTCGTCCACCATGAAGTGACATTTTTCCCAATTAAGAACGAGGTTGGACTCCTCATATCTCTTGAGAACTTGTCTAAGGTTATCAAGACAATGCTCAAAAGAGTCACCGACCACCGAAAAATCATCCATGAAGACCTCTAGGAAATCTTCCACCATGTCAGAGAAGATGGACATCATGCATCGTTGAAAGGTAGCAGGAGCGTTGCACAAACCAAACGGCATCCAGCTAAAGGCAAAAGTCCCATACGAGCAAGTGAATATGGTCTTCTCTTGGTCCTCCAAGGCTATATTGATTTTATTTTAACCGGAATACCCATCGAGGAAGCAATAGAAGGATTTTCCCGCTAGCCGATCAAGCATTTGATCAATAAAAGGCATAGGGAAATGATCCTTGCACGTGGAATTGTTGAGCTTCCGATAGTCCATGCATACTCTCCATCCGTGGACCGTCCGTGTGGAGATAAGCTCATCCTTTTCGTTTTGAATCACCGGCATGTCCCTTTCTTTGGTACACATTGTACCGGACTCACCCATGGACTATGCTCAATGGGGTAGACAACCCCGAAATCCAACCATTTGATAATTTCTTTCTTGACCACTTCTTGCATTGAAGGATTTAACCTTATTTGATGTTCCACACTTGGCTTGCTCCCCTATTCTAATTGAATTTTGTGCTCACATATTCCGGCGGGGATTCCTTAGATGTCGGCAATTGTCCGTCCAAGTGCTTGTCGGTGCTCCCACAAGACATTCAACAATTCATCAACCTGCACATCATTCAACAAAGACGAAATGATTACCGGTAAAGTGTTATTAGAACCGAGAAATTTGTATCTCAAGTGTCATGGAAGTGGTTTGAGCTCAAGTTGTGGTGGCTCAATGATTGAAGATTTTGCGGGAGGAGTAGCTCGATTCTCTAAGTCAAGAGAGAGCTTATTTGGTGCATATGTATAGGACCCATGTCCTTCCAATGCGTTCACTATTTCAACATACCCCTCGATGTCTTCACCATCAAAGTTCACCAAGATTGCAGCCAAAGCCTCGCCGAGGCATTCTTCTTCCATATTCATCTCAATATCATCTTCAACCGCATCAACTACATCAATGACCGAGATTCCTTCGTATGCACTTGGAAATTTCAAACCCTTGCTAGCTTGGAAGGTGACTTCCTCATCATTCACTCGAAACTTGATTTCATGTCGTTCTGAGTCCATTAAAGCTATTCTCATCGCAATGAATGGTCTTCCTAGGATGATAGGAATCTCCTTGTCTACCGCACAATCCAAAATGACAAAATCGGCCGGGAGAAGTGATCACGCTCAACTATGTCTTGTAGAAGACTAAACGGGCGTTGCAAATATAATCCTGGGGTATTATGCCCAGAGTCGATCCCACAGGGAATTGACGTATCAAGCAAGCTGTTAAAATACTACTCAGCTGTCACCTGATGTTATTTAAATTACTAATACTAAAGATTAAAACTAAAGATTAACTATGCTAAGGTATAAACAATTGTAATAAAAATCTAAGGTTATGGTTTCCCCCGCTGGTGAACTTACTTCTCGGATACTTCGTATGACTTTATTAGTTATCTCTATCAATCATGAACACTCTATCTACCATAAATCTTTCTCAAGTAATTATGATAATTTACTAGACGCACTCTCTCAAGTTACGCTAGCTAGATTGCATTACAGTTCACTTAGATTGCACCCGAAGTATCGTTATCTCTAATCCAACCTCTAAACCCTCGGTTATGACTTTCGTCTATACTCTGGGAGTGGTGTTGTTCAAACAATTACCTAAATATGCACTCTCTCTCAAGTAGATACATAATAAATAGGCACAGCTAATTGAGGGCCCTTCAATCAACTACAACAAGAACGTAGTTGAACAAATAGAGTTTAATCAACCAATCAAAGCTATATTAATATCACAATAAGTTTATTCCCCAACGGGTTCTACCAAAACCCTAGGTTAAAGAAATTAGCTAAAAAAATTCATAAGAATAAAATCTAAGACAACTTGCATAATAGAACTACAAAGTAATGAAGAAAATATGTACAAATTGATGTTTTCCCGTCCGTATCCACTCTAATCTCGAATCTCCTTCCTTGTAGTTGTGTTTTAGGAGTCTATTTATAAGTTTAGGACAAACCCTAAACGTGTAGGAGACTTCTATTTCAATTGAGAAACACTTAAACCCGTCAAAACTCGGTTTTTCGCCGAACTGGGGACCCTGGCGTTTGGACCCAAAGGCCTGGCTAACGCCAGGCTAGGGCTGGCGTTTCAGCCCTAACGCCTGGGTAACGTCAGGTAAGGTTAGGTTGTTTGGCTCTGTCGCCCGGGTGTCTCCTTTCGCATATTTTTCGACGTATTTGCATCCCTTTAGCTCCGTTTCCATCTCCACTTCACCTACACATGAAATAAACTCCATTAAGCACATAACAAGTGTATTTTTATCATTAATGCGCATAAAATGTAAGGTATATCACATGTTAAACTATGCAATTTAGTCTCTCATCAAGAAGGAACTTCCCCACCTTTACCAAGACATCATCAAATGCCCACGGGTTTCTTAATTGATCGGTCAGCCATTTGCAATCTCATGCTAGTGGGTCGTTGCAACCCCAATCCCGGTTGCTTGTAGATATCTAGAGGCATCAAATTTATGCTAGCCCAGTTATCACAAAGTTCTCTAGCAAAGTCTCTCAACCCAATGGTACATGGGATAGTGAATGCTCCTGGGTCTCCTTTTTCAACGGTGGTTGTAGCAATTATTGAACTTATCTGATGAGTCAAGTTCACCACTTCGTTCTTTGTAGTTCTCTTCTTGGTCATCAAATCTTTCAATTATTTGGCAAACCTCGGCATTTCTTGGAAAGCCTCCAAGAATGGGATGTTTACCGACAATTGTTTCAAGATGTCATAGAACTTTTCAAACTTGCCATCGTCCACCCTTCGTGAAAGCCTTTGAGGGAATGGAGGAGTAGGTTGAGGAATTAGTGGAGGATCTTTTGGAGTCTCCTTCACTTTTTCCTTAACCTCTCCATGCTTTGCTTCTTGGATTTTTACCTCTTGGGAGGCCTTCTCAATTTCAATAACAACCAGCAACTCAACTTGTGCTTCCACTTCTTGATCAAGATTTTCTAGATCAACCACTTGTTCGCTTTCATCTTGAAGCACCTTACTGCTTCTAGTGGTGATGTCCATGCAATGAGAAGATGGTCCGCTTGCACCACCTTTTGGGTTGAAAATAGTGTCACTCGGAAGAATACCCTTTAGCTTGGGAGTTTGTTCTCGTGACAAATCTCTCATTTGCATCTCGAGCTTTTGAATGGAGGCGGTGTGTTATCCCACTACCTCAGACATGTTCTTCATTGTTGCATCACTTCGCTCTTGGTTTTGCAAGATTCTCTCTAGCATCCCTTCCATTTTGGACTCATTCGACGGCCCCTCCTTGTATTGTGAGGAGTTGGAATATTTCCCTCTTGGTGGAACATAAGGGTTGGAACTTCTATTGGCATAATTGTTGTTTTTGTTCCAAGATCTTTGACCACCTTGATCATTTCGCCAATTTTGTTGGCCTTGGCCTTGCGGGTTTGGCCTCCAATTATTTTGTTGGTGGAAACCACCTTGAGAATTTTGGACATAATTGGCTTCTTCAAAATCTTGACATCCCATTGATTGCATGTCTTCCACCATATTTATCTTTTTTGTTTGACTCTCAGTAAACATCTTTGTCAATACATCAATGTTGGTAGCAAGACCGGAAATCAATTGGTCTCTCTCTTGATTGTCTTTAATCATGTTGGTAAGAGAGGGAGTACCATAGGAAATTCCACCGCTAGCATCCTCTGAGTGCCATGCTTGATTATGCTTTGCCTTTTTTTGTCTAGAATTTGAGTAATCCTTGCGAATGACTTGTCCATGAATGACCCATCTGCGGCATTTTTAGCAATGGACTGGGATAGTGGGTCCAAACCCATATAGAATTTCTCCATCAATATATGGTCTGGGAACTCATGATTTGGTGATCTCACTAGGTATAGCTTGAACCGGTCTCATGCCTCGTGTAAGTGCTCCCCTGGAAATTGCTTGAAGAAAAATATTTTATCTCTAAGCTCTGACTTTTTACTATCTGGGAACCACTTTGCTAAGAAGGCTCAGACAAGCTCAGGCCATGATGTGATATATTGAGGATGTAAGTTTGACCATTTTTTGCTTCTCCCACCAACGATTACTTGAACACCCGCAACCTCAAAGCATTATCCGTCACATTAGTTTATTTGTGCATGACGCATACACCCAAGAAGTTCCTTAGGTGTTGCGTTGGATCATCATTCGTTGAGTTATGGAATAATCCTTCCACTTTTAGCATTAGAATTATCCCATGATCCACTTTGAATGTAGAGGCACCAACCACCGGAGGGAGGATAGCATTGGTGTCATCAAGGTATTCTTCGATGTCGGCGAAAGGGTTCTCCTCTTCATCGTAATCAACGTTGGTCATTGTTACCTAGTACACCAAACAAAATGAGCAACGTGTGATGGAATAGAAAAAAATATAAATTAAAGTACACACTATCTAGTAATTTCAAAACCGTATTCCCCGGCAACGACACCAAAATTTGATATGCTCAAATTATACCTTAAAATAGTGTAAAGCGGTCGAAGTGAAATATAATAACCCAAAAAGGTTGGGGTCGAATCCCACAGGGAATAGGTGTGAAAAGATTACTTTGGTAGTGCGAATCTCAACTTAAACCGTATCTCTATTCCGTTAATGTAACAAGGATATGGGAATTGATTTTGTAATAATTTAATTGCAATGGTGACAAGTATGATTAATTAGAGTTGTAACTAATGTGATTAACTAAACCAGGGTTGCGTCCCCTTCAATGAAGTGTAATGCTAATGGGTATTAATATGATATATTTCTAATGGAAGGTTCTTTAGATATGCAAATGATTTCTAAATGACCACCCAATATTTTCCAATAATAGGGTAGTATTTTATCTTTATGATTTTCCCAAATATAAAAGAGTTACAATGAGGAGTAATCAATTAATTCCAAATAAAACCCACTTATCCCTAAGCAATTTTATTAAACAAGGTTTAAAGCCTTGAGTCTTTGATATTTACTCCTACCAATCCTAACTCACTTTTCCAAGCTAAGAAAGAATTAATGGCACTTGTCAATGTTTGCAACCACCAATAATAAATGAAGAATGAGAAGTAAATAAATATCAACCAACCATTATATATATATATATTCAATATTAAATACCCAATAACATAACACCCATTTAGGGTCCACAACCTTAGTATTTAAGACTAGCTACTCATGCTTAAAGACAAAAATATGAGAGTATTTAATGTCATGCAGCTTACAAAAATGGAGGAATCTTCACTTCTAAAGCTTCCAAAAGAGAGGAATATTCAAAGTATGTATTGTAGCTCTAAAATCAGACAACGATTACCCACAAAACCTCAATTAATCTATTTATAGTGGGCTCAAGCTCGGGGGTAAAAAACGAACAAAATTGCCCTTCCAGGTCTACTATGCGACCGCATTCTTGTCGCATAACAGGAATGCGGTTCGCATTCTTCACAAAACCATCGCATATGAAAACCCTAGGTTCCAGATGCGTCGCCTCATAGTTGATGTGCGATCCGCATTTTTGATATGCGATCACAAAGTTGCATCGCATTTCTGAGTTTGGCTTCTGGCGTTGGAGGTTTGCGGTCCATTCTGCGTCTCGCAAACCAGTTATGCGATCGCATAATGGACTGCATTTTTGCTCTGAAATTTTACCAAACATTCTGTTGAACTGTGCGATCCATTTGTGCATTCTGCGGTCCGCATAGCCGATATGCGGTCTCCTCTTGTTAATTATGCGATCGCATTTTGCTCTTTTCCTCACTTTCTCAGCTTTTTTTATCTTTTTTCCATGTTCTTGAGTGTTTAAGCCTTATGCACTGCAAAACATCAAAATTTCATAACTATAAAAGGTAAATGCTCTTAAAAATAAGCTACAATCTAAGCAATTTGGAATTAAATGTGCCGAAATTCTCCGGCACATCAGTGGCCTTCTTCTATCACCGACTTCATGAGTTGTACAATTGTTCCCGAACTGAATGCGTTGTCATCAATCAATGACCGCAAGTTAGCTAGAGCATCGGCCTCGCTGTTCTGATTTAGGGGCATGTGTTGTATGGTCCATTACTTGAATTGATGCAGCGTTATCTGTAATTTGTCTAAATACCTTTGCATTCGTTCCTCTTTCACATCGAACGTCCCATTGACTTGGTTTACCAAAAGGAGGGAATCGCACTTAGCTTCGATTCACCTCGGCCCAAGGCTTTTAGCCAATTCGAGACCTGAAATCAAGGCCTCATATTCGGCTTCATTGTTAGTCAATTTCACAGTTCTAATAGACTGCCTATTTACATTCCCCATAGGTGGTTTCAGCATGATGTCGAGCCCGGAACCCTTTGCTTTCGAGGCACCGTCTGTAAAAAGGATCTAAATTCTCGAGGTAGTCCCCGATATTAGCAATAATTCCCTTTCAACTTCGGGCACTAAGGCCGGCGTAAATTCGGCTATGAAGTTTGCCAAAATTTTAAGATTATATGGCGGTTCGGGGTCGACACACAATATTGTACCCGCTGATTTCGACGGCCCATTTGGCCATATGTCCCAAGAGCTCGGGTTTGTGCATGATGTTCCTCAGTGGGTAAGAGGTTACAATACATATGGGGTGGCACTGAAAGTATGGTTTAACTTTCTGAAGGTGCTTAGTAAAGCAAGTGCCAATTTTTCCAAGTTAGGATACCTTGGTTCGGCCTCACCTAGAGTTCTACTGACATTGTGAATAGGAAATTGCTACCTTCCTTTTCTCGGACTAAGACTCCACTTACCGCTACCTTGGAAACTGCCAAGTAAAGGTACAACTGTTCATCCGCCTTCAGAGTGTGGAGCAGGGGCGGACCCGAAAGGCACCGTTTGAGTTCTTCCGAAGTTTGTTAGTATTCCGGGGTCCAAGAAAAATTATTCTTCTTCTTCAACAGCGAAAGAACTGATGGCTTTTGTTTGAGGACCTCGATATGAACCGGTCCGGGGCGAGTATACGCCCGGTCAACATTTGAACGGCCTTGACGTTGTCCACCAAATAAGATAGGCACACAGGCTCAAGCAATAAGCCCATCTTCGCATTACGACGACAACACTTCCAATATCTGCGGAACTCCAGGCCCACATCAAGCCTTATTAGAGTAAAAACCATAAATTCAATTTCAATTGCAATTAACAATTTCTAAAATGGCTAATACTCCGATTTTAACAAACTTAAAGTTGATTTCAAACCTTTAGATACAACAAACATTGAAACTGATCTAAACAAACATTATTACCTTTAAGCATGCATTCAAGTCTTTTTTGATCAAACAATACAACACATTTTATTCTAAAATAATAGTACAAACCACAATGAGATATTTATACTTTTATACTAAACAATATACAATGGCTCCGAACTCCTCCGACAATCTTTTTTGGCTTTGAGATTTCCAGATATTGACCAATTAATGGCCAGATTCACGAACTACAGCTACACTCGTTTGCAATAGGATCCTTCCACATCATGCCTTTGTTATTAAACACTACTTAGCACATATTAGGAACATATTTGAATCGAAATTTCATGTTTAAATAGTAATAAATTAACAGAGTCAGTACATGCTTTAACAGTCCACTTTTATGCACATTGTTTGGAATAACATATCAAACAAGAACACAAAATTAACTCATATTGCCATGCTATTCAGCAAACTAAAGCGGAAATCAGAACTTTCATCCACATAGGAATGCACATGAGTGTTTGAACTGGCCTATTCAAGTAGGGCCAAACAGAAAATAAAAAATAAATCTCTGAAATTGGGAGGAAGTAGCAACACGAAACAACACAAATCAGCTTCGAAACTCACTCCCAAAATCGAAAAAAAGAACTCAGAAATTGCTAAAACAATGATGAATTCGAAATCCCTTTTCTTTTCTTCTAAATCTGATTTTTGACTCAGAATCGCAGTCAAATGAATGAATTAGTGAATGACATTTTTTTTTTTTAAAAAAAAAAAAATCTTTAAACGCTTTTACAAATTATAGTTTTTATTTAAAGTAGCAAAACACTCTCGTTCCCTCCTCTTCTCCTCTGCCGCTGCTCCCCTAACCATTGTCTTCTTCCATAAACCACCTCTCACCATATCTTCCTAAAAATACCATTAAATAAAGTAAGAAATTGCGAATCCTCGTAGCATTATCGGAAAAAATTTAATCTCAAGTCCACCAAAGTAGACTCTGCATTAATTATTGAAAATTGTGCCACAACAATGACATAAGCTTTTATGAATAAATAAAGTAATATAATAAAAGAACTTCATTCAATGCATGCATGCATGCACGCACGTTCTTGGACAGGCTTGTATGACAATGAGTGGCTGATTTCTTCTTTATGTTTATTTAACAACATTAATTTGCTAATCTTAGTCTTCTTTTCAAATTTCAAATATATTATATAGGCGGCAGGAAAGTATGCTTAAGAGATTGAACCATTGAAAGGAACAAACGACGAGTATGCTGTTAGCAACAGGAAGGAAATATGCAGATACATTGAATTTGATTGACATTATTGAAGGCCTTGGAATATCCCACCACTTTGAGAAAGAAATTGATGAGATTTTGGATCAGATTTACAATCAAAACTCAAACTTTGATGATTTGTGCACTTCTGCACTTCAATTTCGATTGCTCAGGCAACATGGTTTCAACATCTCTCCCGGTATGTTCATCATGAAGCACGCCTTAATGTTGTTAAAATTAGTATCCGTTTATTGAACGAAGGCTAACTAATCTTGAGCTTTCTTTCTTGAAATACCAGAAATTCACATGTAAAGACTCATGCTGATGATATCTTAGAAGACGCACGTGCTTTCCCCGCTATCCATCTTGAATCTGTAGCTCCACATTTGAAATCTCCACTTAGGGAGCAAGTGACACATGCCCTTGAGCAATGTTTGCACAAGGGCGTTCCTAGAGTCGAGACCCGATTCTTCATCTCATCAATCTATGAGAAGGAACAATCGAAAAATAATGTGTTACTTCGATTTGCCAAATTGGATTTCAACTTGCTCTATTGCACAAACAAGAACTTGCTGAAGCATCAAGGTGCGATAAATAAAAACAATGAACCCTTTTTGATTGATCATATCTCAAGTACTGATGTTAATTTGTTATGTTGCGGGTGGTGGAAAGATTTGAATTTCGTAACAACACTTCCTTATGCTAGAGATCAAGTAGTCGAATGCTACTTTTGGGCATTAGGAGTTTATTTTGTGCCTCAATACTCTCAAGCTCGCGTCATGCTCGTTAAGGTCATATCAATGATTTCAATTGACAATGACACGTTTGATGCTTATGGTACAGTTAAAGAATTTGAGGCATAAACAGATGCCATACAAAGGTATGAACTTCATAAATTCACTTATTCAAATATTCCTTAATAGTGTATGTCATTGTGAAAACACTAAGACTAACTTCTACTCATTATAGTTTTGCTCTTTAAAAATGCATGAGTTCATACATTAATTTTGTCATCCTGCAGATGGGATATCAATGAAATTGATGGGCTTCCTGATTACATGAAAATCAGTTATAAAGTTATTCAAGATCTTTACAAGAATTATGAAAAGGAATTGTCTAGTGCTGGAAGATCTCATATCGTGTGCCATGCAATGGAAAGAGTATATTTGAGCAACTTAATTTTCAAAATATGTTTTCTTCTTAATCCATTTCTCACTTTGTTTTACCTTGTGTACGTCTTTTATTGATCAGAAACTTGATATAATTCAACCAAAATCTTCTAACACTTGAGCATTTATATTTTTATTCACGGATGAAAGAAGTAGTAAGAAACAATAATGTCGACTCAACATGGTTTATTGAAGGATATATGTCACCTGTTTCTGAATACCTAAGAAATGCACTTGCTACTACTACATATTACTACCTTGCGACAACATCATATTTGGGTATGAAGTCTGCTACAAAGCAGGATTTTGAGTGGTTGTCGCAAAATCCTAAAATTCTTGAAGCTAGTGTGATTACATGCCGAGTTATTGATGACATAACAACGTACGAGGTATGAGTTGTGTCGCACGTTTTTATATCATTATATGGGATTTGGACAAACTATAAGTTTTGCGATGTCAATTGAGGCTTATAAAAGTTAACCCTTAGTCTATCTGCCTTTACAGGTTGAAAAAAGCAGAGGACAAATTGCAACAGGATTTTGAGTGTTGCATGAGAGATTATGGCGTATCAACAAAACAGGCAATGGATAAATTCCAAAAAATGGCTGAGACGGCATGGAAGGATTTTAATGAAGGACTTCTTAGGCCAACTCCTGTATCTGTAGAGCTTTTAGCTCTTATTCTCAGTCTTGCTTGTATTGTTGAGGTTACATATATATACATAATCTAGATGGATATACTCATCCGGAGAAAGTCTTAAAACCTCACATTATTGGCCTACTTGTGGACTCCATCGAAATTTGAGCTACCAATTGTTGCTCATCTTAAGGAAACTTCATTCTTCTTTGTTATATGAGTTTACTTTTTATGTTTTAACTTATTGTATAATTAAGTTTTTAGGGAGCTTCTTTTGTGGTTGTGTAGTGCACTTCCTAACTAGGACCTCCTTATGATCCTTTTAAGAAATAATCTACAAGTGCTATGAATCCATTGTTTATAAGTTAAGTTATGAAGCTTGTTATGGGAGTCTTACTTTTCTTATAAATAGAGTCTCTTGTAACCTATTTTTCTGTGTATGAAGTAATTTGAGCCTTTTCCACGTCCTTGCTTTAGTATCTTTTTAATCGTACTTGGTCTCACAAAAAATGGTTTTTGGCGTTTTTGTTTTTCGTTGTAGCACATGTATAGGTGAATCTGGAATATATATATATATAAAAGAAAGCGTTGACATAATTGAATCAACACTAGTCCTACATTATGCGCTATACGTTGGCATACAATAGCTATTTTTGTATTTCTGTTATCCCGTGAATGCCATCACTTATTTTCCTCTTGAAAAGAAACCACTAGTCCATCTTAAATACTCTTTTAATTCTGTGTATACTAGAGGGAATGAAGGGACATGTAAGAGGTCGAAAAGCCATAGTGCACAAGTGAGTTAGTGCAACAACTTAGTATCGTATTGTTTTCGCTGTTTTTTTCCTTCTTTTACTTGAGGACCGCATAAAAGTGGTTTCTAATCGATGCTTGTAGCTTTCTTCTGTCCTTTTTTTATTATTATTAATACATAACCAAGGCTAGTGTTGTTGGTGTTGGGGGATTAGGCTCGACCCCTACCATGTCTATTCACATGCAAAAATTATAAAGAGGAGGGGACATGGACCTTAACCTCAAAAAGAAACATGACTGATGCAGTCTTCAAAAAAAGTTGGAAGAGAGAGCCTATACAACTCTTCGATAGCTAACTATAAATTCAAGTTACAACGAAATTACTTTTGTCATATCTTCTTCTAATACTAGGAAGTTGCCATTTGTCAATTATATAGAGATGATATTATAGAGAGATTTGACTGTACAAACATATATTTAATTTGACAAAATAACTGTTCATAAGCCTCTTATGAGCTAGATTTGAGCGGATTAAAATATACTGAATCAGTAAAAGAATTAGTTTCTGATCATCTTAATATTTGTCGAGGTTAAGATATAGGGATCAATTGAGCAAAACAATTGGTCATAATTCAATCCCAGCTCAAAGTACAACAACAAACCCAGTATGTTCCCACCAAGTGGGGTCTAGGGAGGGTAGTCTGTATGCAGACTTTACCCATACCTAACAGGTAGAGAGGCTGCTTCCAATAGACCCTCGGCTCAGGAAGGGTAATAAGAAGAAGTGGAAAGCAAGAAAGTAAGAAATAGGGAAGAGAAAATAAAAAGGAGAGAGATAAAGGATAAGCAGTACCAAATACTAACAGCAAGGAATACAACACCTGAGGCGCACAAAACCACATAACGTAATAAAAATCTAAGAATATGAAGGGACATGCGTGTTACTAAGACTATCAGTGAGCAACTAAAAACTACCCACTAACATTCTACCTTAATCCTCGACCTCCACACCCTCCTATCAAGGGTCATGTCCTCAGTAAGCTGAAGCAGCGCCATGTCCTGTCTAATCACCTTCCCCAGTACTTCTTAGGCCTACCTTGACCTTTTCTCAAACTCGCCATGGCCAACCTCTCACACCTCCTAATAGGGGCATCAATGCTTCTTCTCTTAACATGTCCGAATCATCTCAGCCTCGACTCCCGCATCTTGTCCTCCACGGAGGCTACTCCCACCCTGTCTCGGATAACTTCATTCTTAATCTTATCTCTCCTAGTACACCCACAAATCCATCTCAACATCCGCCTCTCTGCTACTTTCATCTTTTACAGGTGGGAGTTCTTGACTGGCCAACACTCAGCCTCATACAACATAGCCGGTCGAACCACCACTCTATAAAACTTTCCCTTAAGTCTTGGCGGCACGTTCTTATCACATAAAACACCGAAAGTGAGCCTCCACTTCATCCATCCTGCTCCAATGCGATGTGCGACATCTTCATCAATCTCCCTGTTACCTTGGATAATAGACCCGAGATACTTAAAACTCACTCTCTTGGGGATAACTTGAGCCTCAAGCTTTATCTCTACATCTGCTTCATGAGTCCCGTCACAAAATTTGCACTCCAAAAGTATTATGTTTTAGTTCTACTCAATTTGAAACCTTTAGACTCTAAGGTCCGTCTCCAAACCTCCAACCTCGCGTTAACTCCGCTTTGTGTCTCGTCAATCAACATTATATCATCGGAAAATAGCATGCACCAAGGCACCTCCCCTTGGATGTGTTGTGACAGTACATCCATCGCTAAGGCAAATAAAAATGGGCTAAGAGCCGATCTCTGGTGCAACCCTATCACCACAGGGAAATGCTCCGAGTCACCACCCACAGTCCTCACCCGAGTCTTAGAATTATCATACATATCCTTAATCACCCTAATGTACACTACCGGAATGCCACTAGCTTCCAAATACCTCCACAGGACCTCCCTCGGGACTTTATCGTACGCTTTCTCAAGGTCAATAAACACCATATGCAAGTCTTTCTTCCTATCCCTGTACTGATCCACTAATCTCCTAACCAGATGAATCGCTTCCGTAGTTAAACGCCCCGACATAAAACCAAACTGATTCTCGGAAATAGACACACACCTCCTCACCCTGGCCTCCACCACCCTCTCCCAAACCTTCATAGTGTGACTCAACAGCTTGATACCCCTATAATTGTTGCACTTTTGAATATCACCATTGTTCTTGTAAAGCAGAACCATCATACTCCACCTCCATTCTTATGGCATCTTCTTCGTCTTAAAAATAACATTAAACAGCCCAGTAAGACACTCAAAACTTGCTCGCCCCGCAGCCCGCGCTCTTCCAGAATTCCACCGGGTTTCATCTGGCCCCTGCACATCTTATGCATCGCCCCTTCCACCTCATTTACTGTAATCCACCTACAGTACCCAAAATCCTGCCGACTCTCGGAGTGCTCCAGCTCACCTAGCACAATGCGTCTATCCCCTCCTCGTTCAACAGCTTATGGAAGTATGTCTGCCATCTTCTCCTAATAAATGCCTCATTCATCAATACTTTGCTACCCTCGTCCTTGATGCACTTGACTTGGTCTAATTCACGGGCCTTCCTCTCTCTCACCTTGGCCAATTGGTACAACTTCTTGCCCCGCCTTTGCCCCTGATCTCCTCGTACAAACGAGCAAACGCTGCATTTTTAGCCGTCGTAACTTCTAACTTTTCCTCTTGCTTTGCCTTTCTGTAACACTCCCGATAAGTCATTTTTTCCTCCTCGTTTGTACTCTCTACTAGCTTCAAATAAGCATATTTCTTAGTTTCCACTTTACGTTGGACCTCTCCATTCCACCACCAGTCCCCTATGACCCTTGGGAGAGCCCTTCGTGACCCCTAAGACCTCTCAATCCCAGCTCAAAGTTATTTTCATTTTTGTTTAGTCACCGTATCGAACTAATTAATTAAAGTTTTTTCTTGAGGAAAAAGAATTAAAGTTTTTTCTTTTATTTTTACTTTAATGAGTTTATTGATGGGTTAATTTGGGATATATATACAACTCAAAATGGTCAAAGCGTTCAGAAGAGGTAACTTTGGTTTATGCTCCAAATGAGAGAAATACAGTGGGTACCTAAAGTTGAAATCCCTATACAGTCAAACCTCTCAATAACAACTTCGTTTGTTCTAAATATTTTTGACTGTTCTAGCGAAGTGCCGTTATAGAGAACATATATTATAACAAAACATGAAAATTAATTCCGAAAAAGCTTGGCTTTTATAGAGAAGTATTGTTATATAGGTAGGGGCGTATGCAGGATATTGAATAAGTGATGTATATATTTTTAAAAAGTGAATATGAACAAATTACTATAAAACGATCATCCTAATAAAAACATTCAAAAGCACTAATATATTTGTTTTTAAAAATATAAGCGAATAATTATGATGACCTTAAAGTTCATATTATATTTTAGAATTCAATTATGCGCTTATTAGCCTTAAAAATCTCATTTTTACCCTTCTCGATTTGTGTGTGCAGTCCGGGCGTATTTCCGGAAAGCTCTTATGTGGAAAAATTGAAAAACTAATAATTTTTGGCCTTTAAAAGTGATTTTAGTTGACTTCGGTCAACATTTTGTGTAAACAGACTCAGACCCGTATTTTGATGGTCCCGATGGGTCCGTAGTAAAATATGGGACCAGGGCGTATGTCCGGAATCGAATTCCGAGATCCCTAACTCGAGAAATGATTTTTTTATTAAAATTGAAAGAGTAAAATTATAATGGTTTTTAAGAAATTGCTTAATGTTTGATCTTGTGGTATCGCGTCTGTATTTTGGTTCCGGAGCCCGCTACAAGTTCATTATGATATTTATACCTTATCTGTTCAATTTGGTGAGAAACAGAACTGATTTGACGTGATTCGTACATTCAGTTGAGAAAATAGGAATTTTAAAATGTTCTTGAGAATTTAATATGTTTTGGTGCTAAATTCATAGTTTTAAGTGTTATTTTGGCGATTTGATCGCACGAGCAAGTTTGTATGATATTTTTAGATTTGTTTGCATGTTTGGGTTGGAGTCCCGAGGGCTCGGGTGAATTTCGGATAGGCCACGAGTAGTTTGTGACTTAGAAAATCTGATGTATTTGCTGCTTCTGGTGCGCTGCTATTTTATTATTCGCGATCGAGAATCCATTCTCGCGATCGTGAAGGGTAAACTGTACTAGGGATGGATTTGTTCTACGTGAATGCGTGGATTTGGTCGCGAACGTGGAGCACTAGGGGTTTGCTCTTCGCGAACGTGACCGGCTAGACGCGAACACGTAGTGTATTAGAGGTGGACTGGGAATCAACGAGTTGTTACGCGAACGCAAAGGTCAGGGGGACAGACACTCGCGAACGCGTGCGACTCTTCGCGAAGGTGAAGGACTTTCTAGCCGTTGTGCATCGCGATCGCGACAGGCCTTTCACGAACACGATGAAGACCTGTCCAGTTATTTTAAAACATAACCAAAAATCGGGACTTCATCCCAAATATCATTTTTCATCACTAGAACTCGAGCTAGGGCGATTTTTGAAAAGGGAATTTAACACCAAATCATAGGTTTACACACTTTAACTCGTTTTCTTAAATTTCCATCATCACCTATTGAATTCCTAGTCCTAAATCTTGTTCTTCCATGGTAGAAATTAGGGATTTTGGGGGAATTGGGGATTTTGCAAATTTGGGAATTTAGACTTCGATTTGGGGTCGGATTCCGGAACTAATACATATTCGGGATCGGGAGTGAATAGGTAAATGGATTTTGGTCCGAACTTTGAGTTTTGACCAAGCAGGACCGGGGTCAGTTTTTGACTTTTTAGGAGGGAAGTTTGGGAAACCTATAATTATCCATTGCAACTGATTTCTTTAGAAATAATTAATGTTAGTAAGTGAATTATGACTAGATACGGGTGGATTGGAGGTGGAATATATAGGAAAAGTGGTGGTTAAACTTTGATTTGGCATTTAGAGCGAGGTAAGTGTCGTGAGGGATTAGGTATTATTTGCTTATTTTCTACGTGTTTGGTTGTTGAGTACAATGTATAGGTGAGGTGACGAGCACCTATGTGTTGTTTTCGAGTCATAGCATGAGAAAGAGTACTACTCTTGCAATTGTTGTAGTCTTTAATCATATTCTTCATGCTTCGCGTAGCCATTTGTGAGGTTGGGCAACTTCTATCCGATTTATTGAGATTTGGTAATTGTTTAATATTGGCTCAAGGTTGAGGTTGATATTGTGGCACTAAGTATTGATGAAATACTGATTTTTCTTTGATATTTCTACCTATCCGTTATTATTGATCTTTGATTGATGAGGAAGAGTATAAAGTACGAATACTGATGTCGTGCCATTTCATTATTTCATAAGGTGAGGAAGTGTGTAAAGCACGAAGGGTGATGCCGTGCCATTTAATTATTTCATAAGGTGAGTAAGAGTGTAAAGCACGAAGGGTGATGTCGAGCCATTTCATTATTTCATATGGTGGGGTTGAGAGTAAAAGCACGAAGGGTGATGCTGTGCAGTTTCTTTTAAAGTTATTACTTGTTTTATCTGTTTAAGGCATTTTGATTTATCCGGTTATATCATTGTTGTTGATTTCTTACAATGTGAACCCCTCAGCATGTCCCCTCCCAATATTTCCTGTTTTATTTTTGCTATTGATGTTATTGCTACATGTATGATTATACTGCTCAGGTTGTTTGTGGGGGGTCTTGTCCTAGCCTCGTCACTACTTCGTCGAGGTTAGGCTCGACACTTACCAGTACATGGGTCAGTTGTATTGATACTGCACTCTGCACTTTCTGTGCAAATTCAGGTATCAGTCTGAGCTGATTCTGAGATTTGTAGCTGACTTCACCACATAGGAGACCCAAGGTAAATATGCCGACGTCTGCAGACCCTGGAGTCCCCTTCTACCTGTCATTTTACTGTTTCCTTTGACTCGTAAACAATTGTGTTTTCCTTCAGCCAAATATTTGTAGATAAATCATAGAAGTCTGTGAGTTTTGACTGCAGATCATGGGTAGAGGTATATAATATATACAGTGTTGTTATGAATTTCCGTTTCCTCATTAATTCATCATGTGTTAAATTGTAGTAATTAGCTGCAAGTTTTAAGATTATTGTGTTTTGAATTTCTAATATTGGCTTGCCTAGTAAGTGAAACGTTAGGTGCCATCACGATCCCGACGATGGGAATTCGAGACGTGACAAGTTGATATCAAAGCACTAGGTTGCTCAGGTCTCACAATTCATGGACAAGCTTAGTAGAGTCTGGGCGATCGGTACAGAGACGTCTGTATTTATTTCCCAGAGGCTATGAAGTTTGGGAACAAATTTCACTTTTATTCAACTCTGTCGTGCGATTTTGTTATCCTAGTGCTGATTGAATTCTCCTATTCTTATTCTATCACAGATGGCGAGAACACGCACCGCTTCCTCCGCTGATCAGCAGTCAGATCCTTCAGCAGCAGCTCCCACGAGGGGCAGAGGTCGATGCCGAGGCCATGCCAGAGGCCAAGGCAGGGACAGGGCCTGAGCAGCAGCCCCAACTGTGGAGCCTCAGGTAGAGTTCGATGAGGAGGTTCCAGCTTAGACTATTCTTGCCAGACCAACTCAGGTTCCAGAGGGATATATTTCCACCCCAGTGCTCCAGGATGCCTTGGTCCGGTTAGTGAGCCTTATGGAGAGTGTTTCCTAGATTGGCGCATTTCCCATGGCACCAACCGTATCTCAGGTTAGAGGAGGAGCCCAGACTCCTGCTACTCACACTCCGGGGCAGATGGCTCCCCGGTTTCAAACTTTGGCAGCCCATTCAGTCGGAGTAGTTCAGCTGATTGCTGTGACACAGCCTATTGATGGGTTAGCTATGTCCTCTGAGGCTTTGTGGAGGTTGGATATCTTTCCAGATCGTTTCAGTGGTGCTACTTCATAGGATCCCCAGGAATATCTTGATAGTTGTCACAAGGTTCTTCGGAACATGGGTATATTAGAGACCAATGGGGTCTACTTTGCTGCTTTTCAGATGACTGGTTCCTCCAAGAAATGGTGGAGGTATTATTTATTGACCAGACCAGCTGGGTCGCCTGCTCTTACTTGGGTCCAGTTCTCACATCTCTTCTTAGAGAAGTTGCCTATCACCTTGAAGGAGGAGCGCCACCATCGGTTCGAGCGTCTCCAGCAGAGCAACATGACTATTACTTAGTATGATACTTGTTTTGTGGACTTGGACTATCATGTTATTATTTTTCTCCCCACAGAGAGAGAGAGAGAGAGAGAGAGAGAGAGGGGGTGAGGAGGTTTATCGAGGGTCTTTCTCAGCCTATTAGATTGCATATGGCTAAGGAGTCAGGGAGTGAGATCTCTTTCCAGGATGCGGCTAATGTCGCCAGACGAGTTGAGATTGTTCTTGGACAGGGAGGTCAGGGGTCGGACAAGAGACCTCATCATTCCGGTGGATTCAGCAGTGCCTCATCTGGAGGCGGAGTTACTTATGGTAGAGTCCATCCTGCCAGACCATTTCATTTAGCGCTCCAGGCATCTCACGGTGCCCAAGTGGTCGTGTCCCTTATATGCCTTATTCTGATCAGCCAGCCTACAGTGCACCACCAGCTCCTATCAGTGCACCTCCCCTTCAGAGTTTTTAGGGTGGTTATTCATGTCGACAGGGTCAGATTGCCGGCCAGCAGTCTCAGCAACCGAAGTCTTGTTATATGTGTGGTGATCCGAGGCACATTTCTAGATATTGTCGTCGTGCATCGAGCAGTTCATTGCACTAGAGTTCTCGTGCCATGGTTCTGACACTAGTAGCTGCACCTCCTGCTCAGCCAGCCAGAGGCAGGGGTCAGACAGTTAGAGGTAGGGGTCAGATTGTTAGAGGTAGAGGTCAGGCCATTAGAGGTGGAGGCTCACCAGCTAGAGGCCGTCCCAAGGATATGATTCACAGTGGTGGCGTCCAACCCCGACGTTATGCCTTTCCAGCCAGACTTGAGGCTGAGTCATCTGATGCTGTTATCACAGGTACTGTTTCAGTTTGTAGTAGAGATGCTTAAGTTCTATTTATCCGGGGTATAATTACTCCTATGTGTCATCTTACTTTACTTCATATTTGGTTGTGCCCCATGATTCTTTGAGCGCCCCTATATATGTGTCCAAACTTGTGGGGGATGCTATTATCGTAGATCGTGTATATCATTCGTGTATGGTCATTATTGGGAGCCTTGAGACCAGTGTAAACCTTCTGCTCCTTGATTGATTTCGATGTTATTTTAGGCATGGATTGGTTGTCACCTTATCATGCTATTTTGGACTGTCACGCCAAGACAGTGACATTAGCCTTGTCGAGGTTGCCTCGATTATAATGGATAGGGACTCTTGGCCATTCTACCAACATGGTTATTTCTTATATGAAGGGTCGACATATGGTCGAGAAGGGATGCTTGGCCTATATGTCTTATGTTCGGGATTCCAGTGCTGAGGTTCCCTTTATGGATTCAGTGCCTGTTGTTCGTGAGTTTACAAAGGTATTTCCTGCAGACCTTCCGGGGATGCCACCCAATAGGGATATTGACTTTTACATTTATTTGGCTCCGGGCACTTAGCCTATTTCTATTCCACCATACCGGAGGGCCCCACTAGAGTTGAAAGAGTCGAAAGAACAGTTGCAGGAATTGCTTGATAAGGTCTTCATTAGACCTAGTGTCTCGCCCTGGGGTGCACCGGTGTTATTTGTGAAGAAGAAGGATGGGTCTATGAGGATGTGTATAGACTATCGACAGTTGAACAAAGTCACCATCAAGAACAAGTATCTGTTGCCGAGGATTGATGATTTATTTGATCAGCTTCAGGGTGTCAAGGTGTTCTAGAAGATTGATTTGAGATATGGCTACCATCATTTGAGGATTAGGGTATCCGATGTCCCTAAGACTTTGCTTACGTGATATGGGCACTATGAGTTTCTGGTGAGTTTCAAGCCTTATTTGGATTCCTTTGTGATCGTGTTTATTAATGAAATCTTGATATACTCCCGCTGTTGGGAGGAGCATGAGAAGCACCTCAGGATAGTGCTCCAAACTTTGAGGGACAGTCAGTTGTATGATAAATTTTCGAAGTGCGAGTTTTGGTTGGATTCAGTCGCTTTCTTGGGCCATGTCGTATCAACAAAGGGTATTCAGGTAGATCCTAAGAAGATGGAGGCAGTCCAGAACTGTCCTAGACCCACTTCAGCTACGGAGATCAGGAGTTTCTTGGGTTTGGCGGGTTATTACCGTCGATTTGTGGAGGGGTTTTCATCTATAGAAGGGTTGACCTAGAAGGGTACCCCATTCAGATGGTCGTACGAGTGTGAGGCGAGATTTTATAAGCTCAAGACAACTTTGACTTCAAAGCTGATGTTGGTATTACTATCAGATTCAGGTTCTTACACAGTATATTGTGATGCCTCCCGTGTTGGACTCGGAGCATTATTGATGCAAAAGGCAGGGTGATTGCATATGCGTCTCGACAGTTGAAGGTCCAAGATAAGAATTACCTTGTTCATGATTTAGAGATGGCATCCATTGTTCATGCGCTGAAGATTTGGAGGCACTATCTTCATGGCGTGTCGTGTGAGGTTTTCACGGATCATCGCAACCTTCAGTATTTGTTCAAGAAAAAGGATCTCAATTTGAGGTAGAGGAGGTGGTTGGAGCTATTGAAATACTATGATATCAATATATTATATCATCCGGGAAAGGCCAGTGTGGTGGCTGACGCATTGAGAAGGAAGACAGTGAGCAAGGGCAGCCTTGCGTTCATTCCAGTTGGTGAAAGGCTGCTAGATTCATATGTTCAGATTTTGGCCAACCAATTTGTGAGAGAGTCTGATAGCTTCATATATTCAGACTTTTCCCAACCAGTTTGTGAGGTTGGATATTTCAGAGCGCAGCCGTGATCTTGCTTGCACAGTCGCTCGGTCTTCTTTATTTGAGCGTATCAGAGATCGGGAATATGACGACCCTCATTTGTTGGTCCTTAGGGACACAGTCCGGCACGGTGGTTCCAAGCAGGTTGCCGTTGGAGATGATGGAGTTTTGAGGATGCTTGTGTGTGCCTAATGTTGATGGTCTTCGTGAGTTGATCCTTGAGGAGGCTCACAGTTCTCGATATTCTATTCACCCGGGCGCCTCCAATATGTACCGGGATCTACGGAAACATTATTGGTGGAGGAGGATGAAAAATGATATAGTTTCTTATGTAGCTGGGTGCCTGAATTGTCAGCAGGTGAAGTACGAGCATCAGAGACCCGGTGGTTTGTTTCACCAAATGAATATTCCTTAGTGAAAGTGGGAGCGTATCACTATGGACTTTTTTGTTGGACTCCCACGGACTCCAAGGAAGTTCGACGTCGTTTGGGACATTGTGGATAGGTTGACTAAGTCAGCACACTTCATTCATGTGGAAGTTACTTATTCTTTGGAGCAGTTAGCAGAGATTTATATTCGGGAGATCGTCCCTATTCACGGTGTGCCCATGTCTATCATTTCTGATCGAGGTACACAGTTTACCTTGCACTTTTGGAGGGTAGTACAGCGTGAGTTGGGTATGCGGGTTGAGTTGAGCACAACATTTCATCCTCAAACGGACGGGCAGTCCAAGCGTACTATTCATATCTTTGAGGATATGCTTCGCGCTTGTGTTATAGACTTCAGAGGGTCGTGGGATCAGTTCTTTCCCCTTGTAGAGTTCGCCTACAACAACAGCTACCAGTCGAGCATTCAGATGGCTCCCTATGAGGCATTATATGGTAGACGGTGCAGGTCGCCAGTTGGGTGGTTTGAGCCGGGGGAGGCTCGGTTGTTGGGTATTGATCTAGTACAGGAGGCCTTGGACAAGGTCAATATTATACAGGATCGACTTCGCATAGCTCAGTCCAGGCAGGAGAGTTATGCCGACCGTAGAGTTCGTGATGTGGTATTCATGGTCGGGGAGAGAGTTTTGCTGCATGTATCACCCATGAAGGGTGTCACGAGGTTTATGAAGAAGGGAAGAAGAGCCCTAGGTACATCGGGCCTTTTGAGATTCTCGATAGAGTGGGAGAGGTAGCTTATAGGCTTGTGTTGCCTCCAGGGTTATCATCAGTTCATCCAGTATTCCATGTGTCTATGCTTCGGTAGTATCATGGTGACCCGTCCCACCTGTTAGATTTCAGCTCTGTCCAGTTGGACAAGGATTTGACTTATGAGGAGGAGCCGGTAGCTATTCTAGACTAGCAGGTTCGTCAGTTGAGGTCGAAGAGTTATCCTTCAGTTCAAGTGCAGTGGAGAGGTCATCCTGTTGAGGCAGCTACTTGGGAGTCCGAGTAAGACTTGCGGAGTAGATATCCCCACTTATTCGCCAGTTAACGTACATTTCTATGTCCATTCGAGGACAAATGGTTGTTTTAGAGGTGGAAATTGTGATGACCTAAAAGGTCATCTTATCTTTTAGAATTCAACTCTACGCTCGTTCAGCTTAAAATCTCATTTTTATCCTCCTCGATTTGCGTGTGCAATCCAGGTGTATTTTCGAAAAGCTTTTATGTGGAAAAATTGAAGAAATAATAATTTTTGGCCTTTAAAAGTGATTTTAGTTGACTTCGGTCAACGTTTTGAGTAAAGAGACCCGGACCCGTGTTTCGACAGTACCGGTGAGTCCATACTTAAATATGAGACATGGGCGTATGCCGGAAATAGAATTCTAAAATTCCAGGCTCGAGAAATGAATTTTTGATTAAAATTGAAAGACTAAAATTATAATGGTTTTTAAGAAATTGCTTAATGTTTGATCTTGTTTGTATCGGGTCCATATTTTGGTTCCGGAGCCTCGTACAAGTCCGATATGATATTTATACCTTATCTGTGAAATTTGGTGAGAAACGGAACTGATTTGACGTGATTCGGACATTCGGTTGAGAAAATAAGAATTTTAAAATGTTCTTGAGAATTTCATATGTTTTGGTGCTAAATTCATAGTTTAAGATGTTATTTTGGCGATTTGATCGCACGAACAAGTTTGTATGATGTTTTTAGACTTGTGTTCATGTTTGGGTTGGAGCCCTGAGTGCTCGGGTGAAATTCGGATAGGCCACGGGTAGTTTGAGACTTAGAAAATCTGATGTATTTGTTGTTTCTGGTGTGCTGCTATTTTGTTCTTCACGATCGCGAAGCCACTCTCGCGATCGCGAAGGGTAAACTAGGATGGGGATAGATTTGTTCTACGCGAACGCGAGGCTTTGGTCGCGAACACGCAACACTGGAGGGTTTGCTCTTCGCGAACGCGACCAGCTAGGCGCGAATGCGTAATGTATTGGAAGTGGGCTGGGAATCAACGAGTTGTTCTACGCGAACGCGGGGCTAGGCTCGCGAACGCGAAGGTTAGGGGGAAAAACCCTCGTGAACGCGTGCGACTCTTCGCGAAAGCGAAGGCCTTTCTGACTCTTCGCAAACGCGAAGATTAGGGGGAAAAATCGGGACTTCGCCCCAAATTTCATTTTCCATCACTAGAACTCGACCTAGGGCGATTTTTGAACAGGGAATTCAACACTAAATCATAGGTTTGCAATCTTTAACTCGTTTTCTTCAATTTCCATCATCACCCATTGAATTCCTAGTCCTAAATCTTGTTCTTCCATGGTAGAAATTAGGGATTTGGGGGGAATTAGAGATTTTGCAAATTTGGGGATTTAGACCTTGATTTGGGGTCGGATTCCAAAACTAATTACATATTCTGGCTCGGAGGTGAATGGGTAAATGGATTTTGGTCCGAACTTTGAGTTTTGACCAAGTGGGCCCGGGGTCGGTTTTTGAGTTTTTGGAGGGAAGTTTGGGAAACCTTTAAATATGCATTGCAACTTATATCTTTAGAAATTATTAATGTTAGTAAGTGAATTATGACTAGATATGGGTGGATTGGAGGTGGAATCTAGAGGAAAAGCGGTGTTTGGAGCGAGGTAAGTGTCGTGTCTAACTTTGGCTTGAGGGATTAGGTATTATTTGCTACGTGTTTGGTTGTTGTGTACAATGTATAGGTGAGGTGACGAGCACCTATGTGTTGTTGTCCAGTCATAGCATGCGAGTGAGTCCTATTCTTGCAATTGTTGTAGTCTTTAATCATATTCTTCATGCTTAGCATAGCCATTCGTGATGTCGGGCAACTTCTATCCAGTGTTACTGAAGGTAATTGTTGAATATTGGCTCAAGGTTGAGGTTGATGTTGTGGCCCTAAGTATTGATTAAATACTGATTTTTCTTTGATATTTCTACCTATCTGTTATTATTGATCTTTGATTGGTGAGGAAAAGTGTAAAGCACGAAGGGTGATGCCGTGCCATTTCATTATTTCATAAGGTGAGGAAGAGTGTAAGGCACGAAGGGTGATGCCGGGCCATTTCATTATTTCATAAGGTGAGGAAGAGAGTAAAGCACGAAAGGTGATGTCGTGCCATTTCATTATTTCATATGGTGAGATTGAGAGTAAAAGCACGAAGGGTGATGTTGTGCAGTTTCTTTTACCGTTCTAACTTGTTTTATCTGTTTAAGGTATTTTGATTTATCCGGTTATATCATTGTTGCTGATTTCTTACAGTGTGAACCCCTTAGCATGTCCCCTCCCAATATTTCCTATTTTATTTCTGTTATTGCTGGTATTGCTCCATGTATGATTATACTGCACAAGTTGTTTGTGGGTGTCATGTCCTAGCCTAGTCACTACTTCACCGAGGATAGGCTTGACCGTTACCAGTACATGGGGTCGGTTGTACTGATACTGCACTCTGCACTTTTTGTGCAGATTCAGATATCGGTCCGAACTGATTCTAAGATTTGCAGCTGACTTCACCTCATAGGAGACTCAAGGTGGATTTGCCGACGTCGTAGACCCTGGAGTCCCCTTCTACCTATCATTTACTGTTTTTTTTTTGCCTCATAAACAATTGTATTTTCCACTAGCCAAATATTTGTAGATAAATCATAGAAGTTCATGAGTTGACTCCAGATCATGGGTAGAGGTATCTAATATATACGGTGTAGTTAGGAATTTTTCGTTTCCTCATTAATTCATCATGTGTTAAATTTTAGTAATCCGCTGCAAGTTTTAAAATTATTGTGTTTTGAATTTCTAATGTTGTCTTGCCTAGCAAGTGAAACGTTAGGCGCCGTTACGGACCTGACGATGAAAATTCGGGTCGTGGCAATAATATTACTCCATTATTAAGAACTTTTACTAGAAAGCTCTTTACTGGGCCATGTTTCTTTGTGTTTTTTTTTTTTTACATATTCTTCAGGGAATTTCACTAAACAAACTTTGCTGAATAGTTGGAAGATGGGGTTAATGTCATTTTGAAGATTTTGAAAAAAATGATTCACTGTTCACAATCGAACTCTTGACCAATTGAAGCAAAAGAACCAAAGTGGCCGCTGGACCAGCACACATTTGTTCATCAATGATTTCAACCTACTGTAATTTTATTATTCTTATTAAACCATTATTTACATACTATAACTTTTTAAAAAGTTCCAGCGAAGCATTATCGGATGATACCGCTTATATGAATTTAAATACATCCCTATATGTAAGGATACTGTTATAAAAAGCTCTAACTGTATCATCTATATTTGATATCCTTGAATGTGGGTAACTTTTTAAGTTGATCAAATTACAGAAAATACGTCAAATATAGTTTATATACAAATGGTAGACAAAAGCAAAATCAAGTTGTAAATAGTACATAAATTCGTAATCTCATCACGTCTTTGCTTCGTTTAAATTATCGTTCTCTTTTTAAATATTTTTGCAGGAGCACCTTTTTAGTTTTAAAACCCTAATGAAAGAAATCTAAATTAAACTGACTTACACTTCAAATAAATATCTCAGGCTCCTGTCAGATATATTTTTTAACCAAAACGAGAAGTTAATGGCGCCTGATTTATTTTCTACTCCAACAAAACCAACCCAATATGCACGAAGTTACTTAATAAAGTACTCCCCCGTTCAGTTTTACTTATCCATTATTTTAAAAATATATTTTCCATTTTACTTGTCCACTTGCGCATATCAATAGAAAATAATTTATGTTTCTTGTTTTGCCTTTAGCATTAGTACTCATTCCAAAACAATTTCCGAATCCATTAAGCCTATACACCAATTAATATGAGTATCATGGTAAATTATATCATTTATTTATTATTTCTTAAGGGGTGTGCAAAGTCATAATGGACAAGTAAAAGTGAACGGTGAGTATATGTTAGAATCACATTAGTATTCAATTGTGCTAAAATTATTTTATTACTATACACTCTATAGATGTGAAGTAATTTAATATTGCTGGCAATTTATTGTTCATAATTTCGATAGACAAAAAAAATTTATGATGCTATAAAATGATGTTTAACTATATATCTACAATTTTGGCAGCTACTCTTCATCAATAAATCTAACATGAGTAATTAAAAATGTGATATTCACAGCAAAATGATCAAAAGTGTATGTTTCAATTAATTGGAGGAAAAATCTAACCACGCATGTTTGATTCTCAACCGCCCAATCTCTCCTTAGACATTCCCGGCCCCCGCCCGATTTCACGAGAGGATCATTAATATATATGAATAATTTGATGACCTATTGACTATGAATCATATTTTTCTTATTGTTAAACGTATTTTTATTAGTGGCTGGCATAACACGGGCGAAGCCAGAAATTTCGCGAAGAGTGTTCCAAATTTAATATACACATATAAAAAATACTTGTTGACCTCTATATATATAATTTTTGGCCTTTAAAAGAGAATTTAGCTGACTTCGGTCAACGTTTTGCATAAACAGATCTGAACTCGTGTTTCGACGGTCCCGGTGGCCCGTAGTTAAATATGGGACATGGACATATGCCCGGAATCGAATTCTGAGATCCCTAGCTCGAAAAATGAATTTTTGATTAAAATTGAAACACTGAAATTATAATGGTTTTTAAGAAACTGCTTAATGTTTGATCTTGTTGGTATCGGGTCTATATTTTGGTTTCCGAGCCCGGTACATGCCCGATATGATATTTATACCTTATCTGTGAAATTTGGTGCGAAACGGAACTGATTTGACGTGATTCGGAAATTCGGTTGAGAAAATAAGAGTTTTAAATTTTTTTGAGAATTTCATATGTTTTGGTGCTAAATTCGTAGTTTTAGGTGTTATTTTGGCGATTTGATCGCACGAACAAGTGTGTATGATATTTTTAGACTTGTGTGCATGTTTAGGTTGGAGCCCTGAGGGCTCGGGTGAATTTCGGATAGGCCATGGGTGGTTTGAGACTTAGAAAATCTGATGTGTTTGTTGTTTCTGGTGAGCTGCTATTTTGTTCTTCACGATCACAAAGCCACTCTCGCGATCGCGAAGGGTAAACTAGGCTGGGGATAGATTTGTTCTACGCGAAGGCGAGGCTTTGGTCGCGAACACGCAGCACTGGAGGGTTTGCTCTTTGTGAACGCGACCGGCTAGGCGCGAACGCGTAGTGTATTGGAGGTGGGCTGGGAATCAACGAGTTGTTCTACGCGAAAGCGGGCCTAGGCTCGCGAACGAGAAGGTCAGGGGGACAGACCCTCATGAACGCGTGCGACTCTTCGCGAACGCGAAAGCCTTTCTGGCCATTGTGCATCGTGATCGCGACAGACCATTCGCGAACGCGATGAAGACCTGTCTAGTGATTTCAAAACAGAACTAAAAATCGGGACTTCGTCCCAAATTTTAATTTTCATCACTAGAACTCGAACTAGGGTGATTTTTGAAGAGGGAATTCAACACCAAATCATAGGTTTGCAATCTTTAACTCGTTTTTTTCAATTTCCATCATCACCCATTGAATTCCTAGTCCTAAATCATGTTCTTCCAAGGTAGAAATTAGGGATTTTGGGGGAATTGGAGATTTTAAAATTTTGGGAATTTAGACCTTGATTTGGGGTCGGATTTCGAAACTAATTATATATTCGGGCTCGGAGGTGAATGGGTAAATGAATTTTGGAACGAACTTTGAGTTTTGACCAAGCGGGCCCGGGATCGATTTTTGACTTTTTGGAGGGAAGTTTGGGAAACCTATAAATATGCATTACAACTGATTTCTTTAGAAATAATTAATGTTAGTAAGTGAATTATGACTAGATATGGGTGGATTGGAGGTGGAATCTAGAGGAAAAGCGGTGATTGAACTTTTATTTGGCATTTGAAGAGAGGTAAGTGTCGTGTCTAACTTTGGCTTGAGGGATTAGGTATAATTTGCTACGTGTTTGGTTGTTGTGTACAATGTATAGGTGAGGTTACGAGCACCTATGTGTTGTTGTCCAGTCATAGCATGCGAGTGAGTCCTATTCTTGAAATTGTTGTAGTCTTTAATCATATTCTTCATGCTTAGCATAGCCATTTGTGACGTCGGGCAACTTCTATCCAGTTTTACTGAAGGTAATTGTTGAATATTGGCTCAAGGTTGAGGTTGATATTGTGGCCCTAAGTATTGATTAAATACTGATATTTCTTTGATATTTCTACCTATCTGTCATTTTTTATCTTTGATTGGTGAGGAAAAGTGTAAAGCACGAAGGGTGATGCCGTGCTATTTCATTATTTCATAAGGTGAGGAAGCGTGTAAAACACGAAGGGTGATGCCTTGTCATTTCATTATTTCATAAGGTGAGGAAGAGTGGAAAGCACGAAAAGTGATATCGTGCCATTTCATTATTTCATATGGTGAGGTTGAAAGTAAAAGTACGAAGGGTGATGTTGTGCAGTTTCTTTTACCGTTCTAACTTGTTTTATCTGTTTAAGGCATTTTGATTTATACGGTTATATCATTGTTGCTGATTTCTTACAGTGTGAACCCTTCAGCATGTCCCCTCCCAATATTTCCTGTTTTATTTCTGTTATTGCTGTTATTGCTACATGTATGATTATACTGCACATGTTGTTTGTGGGTGTCATGTCCCAGCCTCGTCACTACTTCACCGAGAATAGGCTTGGCAGTTACCAGTACATGGAGTCGGTTGTACTGATACTGCACTCAGCACTTTCTGTGCAGATTTAGGTATTGATCCGAGCTGATTCTGAGATTTGCAGCTGACTTCACCACATAGGAGACCCAAGGTAGATCTGCCGACGTCGCAGACCCTGGAGTCCCCTTCTACCTGTCATTTTACTGTTTTTTTTGCTTCATAAACAATTGTATTTTCCACTAGCCAAATATTTGTAGATAAATCATAGAAGTTCGTGAGTTGTGACTCCAGATCATGGGTAGAGGTATCTAATATATACGGTGTTGTTATGAATTTTCGTTTCCTCATTAATTCATCATGTGTTAAATTGTAGTAATCCGCTGCAAATTTTAAGATTATTTTGTTTTGAATTTTTAATGTTGGCTCGCCTAGCAAGTGAAACGTTAGGCGCCATTATGGTCCTGACGATGAGAATTCGGGTCGTGGCAATAATATTACTTCATTATTAAGAACTTTTCCTAGAAAGCTCTTTACTGAGCCATGTTTGTTTGTGTTTTTTTCTTCCACATATTTTTCAGGGAATTTTACTAAACAAACTTTGCTGAATAGTTGGAAGATGGGGTTAATGTCATTTTGAAGATTTTGAAAAAAATGATTCACTGTTCACTATCGAACTTGTGACCAATTGAAGCAAACCGCTTGATTCTCATGCCAGTGGACTTCATGCTCTGTTTTTGACCTTATTAGCTTGATTTCATAAGTGAGCATGAAGTTGGAATTGAATAGATAGTGAGAAAAAGCACCTTTAGTGATTCAACAAAGTGGCCGCTGGACCAGCACACATTTGTTCATCAACGATTTCAACCTAATGTAATTTTATTATTCTTATTAAACCATTATTTACATACTATAACTTTTTAAAAATTTCCAGCGATGACACCGCTTACATGAACTTAAATACATCTTTGTATGTAAGGATGCTGTTATAAATAGGTCTAACTGTATCACCTATATTTGATATCCTCGAATGTAGGTAACTTTTTAAGTTGATCAAATTACAGAAAATACGTCAAAAATAATTTATATACAAATGGTAGACAAAAGCAAAATCAAGTTGTAAATAGTACATAAATTCGTAATCTCATCACGTCTTTGCTTCGTTTAAATTATCGTTCTCTTTTTAAATATTTTTGCAGGAGCACCTTTTTAGTTTTAAAACCCTAATGAAAGAAATCTAAATTAAACTGACTTACACTTCAAATAAATATCTCAGGCTCCTGTCAGATATATTTTTTAACCAAAACGAGAAGTTAATGGCGCCTGATTTATTTTCTACTCCAACAAAACCAACCCAATATGCACGAAGTTACTTAATAAAGTACTCTTCCTGTTCAGTTTTACTTATCCACTATTTTAAAAATGTATTTTCAATTTTACTTGTCCACTTGCGCATATCAAGAGAAAAATAATTTATTTTTCCTGTTTTGCCTTTAGCATATTTCAAAATAATTTCCAAATCCATTAAGCCTATAGATCAATTAATATGAGTATCATGGTAAATTATGTCCTTTATTTATTATTTCTTAAGGGGTGTGCAAAGTCATAATGGACAAGTAAAAGTGAACGGTGAGTATATGTTAGAATCACATTAGTATTCAATTGTGCTAAAATTATTTTATTACTATACACTCTATAGATGTGAAGTAATTTAATATTGCTGGCAATTTATTGTTCATAATTTCGATAGACAAAAAAATTTATGATGCTATAAAATGATGTTTAACTATATATCTACAATTTTGGCAGCTACTCTTCATCAATAAATCTAACATGAGTAATTAAAACTGTGATATTCACAGCAAAATGATCAAAAGTGTATGTTTCAATTAATTGGAGGAAAAATCTAACCACGCATGTTTGATTCTCAACCGCCCAATCGCTCCTTAGACATTCCCGGCCCCCGCCCGATTTCACGAGAGGGTCATTAATATATATGAATAATTTGATGACCTATTGACTATGAATCATATTTTTCTTATTGTTAAACGTATTTTTATTAGCGGCTGGCATAACACGGGCGAAGCCAGATATTTCGCGAAGAGTGTTCCAAATTTAATATACACATATAAAAAATACTTGTTGACCTCTATATATATAATTTTTGGCCTTTAAAAGTGAATTTAGCTGACTTCGGTCAATGTTTTGCATAAACAGATCCGAACCCGTGTTTCGACGGTCCCGGTGGGCCGTAGTTAAATATGGGACATGGGCATATGCCCTGAATCGAATTCTGAGATCCCTAGCTCGAGAAATGAATTTTTGATTAAAATTGAAAGACTGAAATTATAATGGTTTTTAAGAAACTGCTTAATGTTTGATCTTGTTGGTATCGGGTCTATATTTTGGTTTTCGAGCCCGGTACAAGTCCGTTATGATATTCATACCTTATTTATGAAATTTGGTGAGAAACGGAACTGATTTGACGTGATTCTGACCTTCGGTTGAGAAAATAAGAATTTTAAAATGTTCTTGAGAATTTCATATGTTTTGGTGCTAAATTCGTAGTTTTAGGTGTTATTTTGGCGATTTGATCGCACAAACAAGTTTGTATGATGTTTTTAGACTTGTGTGCATGTTTGGGTTGGAGCCCTTAGGGCTCAGGTGAATTTCGGATAGGCCACAAGTAGTTTGAGACTTAGAAAATCTGATGTATTTGATGTTTCTAGTGTGCTGCTATTTTGTTCTTCACGATCGCAAAGCCACTCTCGCGATCGCGAAGGGTAAACTAGGCTGGGGATAGATTTTTTCTACGCGAACGTGAGGCTTTGGTCGCGAACGTGCATCACTGGAGGGTTTTTCTCTTCGCGAACGCGACCGGCTAGACGCGAACGCGTAGCGTATTGGAGGTGGGCTGGGAATCAACGAGTTGTTATGCGCAAACGCGGGGCTAGGCTCGCGAACGCGAAGGTCGGGGGACAGACCCTCGTGAACGCGTGCGACTCTTCGCGAACGCGAAGGCCTTTCTGGACATTGTTCATCTTGATCGCGATAGGCCTTTCGCGAACGCGATGAAGACCTGTCCAGCGATTTCAAAACAGAACTTAAAATCGGGACTTCGTCCCAAATTTCATTTTTCATCACTAGAACTCGACCTAGGGAGATTTTTTAAGAGGGAATTCAACACCAAATCATAGGTTTGCAATCTTTAACTCATTTTCTTCAATTTCCATCATCACCCATTGAATTCCTAGTCCTAAATCTTGTTCTTCCGTGGTAGAAATTAGGGATTTTTGGGAAATTGGAGATTTTGCAAATTTGAAAATTTAGACCTTAATTTGGGATCGGATTTCGAAACTAATTACATATTCGGGCTCGGAGGTGAATGGGTAAATAAATTTTGGTCCGAATTTTGAGTTTTAACAAAGCGGGCCCGGGGTCGATTTTTGACTTTTTGGAGAAAAGTTTGGAAAACCTATAAATATGCATTGCAACTGATTTCTTCAGAAATAATTAATGTTAGTAAGTGAATTATTACTAGATATGGGTGGGTTAGAGGTGGAATCTAGAGGAAAAGCGGTGGTTGAGCTTTGATTTGGCATTTGGAGCATGGTAAGTGTCGTGTCTAACTTTGGCTTGAGGGATTATGTATTATTTATATGTGTTTGGTTGTTGTGTACAATGTATAGGTGAGTTGACGAGCACCTATGTGTTGTTGTCCAGTCATAGCATGCGAGTGAGTCCTATTCTTGCAATTGTTGTTGTCTTTAATCATATTCTTCATGCTTAGCATAGCCATTTGTGATGTCGGGCAACTTCTATCCAGTTTTACTGAAGGTAATTGTTGAATATTGGCTCAAGGTTGAGGTTGGTATTGTGACCCTAAGTATTGATTAAATACTGATTTTTCTTTGATATATCTACCTATCTGTTATTTTTTTTATCTTTGATTGGTAAGGAAAAGTGTAAAGCACGAATGGTGATGTCGTGCCATTTCATTATTTCATAAGGTGTGGAAGAGTGCAAAGCACGAAGGGTGATGTCGTGCCATTTCATTATTTCCTAAGGTGAGGAAGAGTGTAAAGCACGAAAGGTGATGTCGTGCCATTTCATTATTTCATATGGTGAGGTTGAGAGTAAAAGTACGAAGGGTGATGTTGTGCAGTCTCTTTTACCGTTCTAACTTGTTTTATCTGTTTAAGGCATTTTGATTTATCCGGTTATATCATTGTTGCTGATTTCTTACAGTGTGAACCCCTCAGCATGTCCCCTCCAAATATTTCCTATTATATTTCTGCTATTGTTGTTATTGCTACATGTATGATTATACTGCACAGGTTGTTTGTGGGTGTCATGTCCTAGCCTCGTCACTACTTCACCGAGGATAGGCTTGGCAGTTACCAGTACATGGGGTCGGTTGTACTGATACTACACTTTGCACTTTCTGTGCAGATTCAGGTATCGGTCCGAGCTGATTCTTAGATTTTCAGCTGACTTCACCACATAGGAGACCCAAGGTAGATCTGCCGACGTCGCAGACCCTCGACTCCCCTTTTACCTGTCATTTTATTATTATTTTTGCCTCATAAACAATTGTATTTTCTTCTAGCCAAATATTTGTAGAGAAATCATAGAAATCCGTGAGTTGTGACTCCAGATCATGGGTAGAGATATCTAATATATACGGTATTGTTATGAATTTTCGTTTCCTCATTAATTCATTATGTGTTAAATTGTAGTAATCCGGCTCAAGTTTTAAGATTATTGTGTTTTGAATTTCTAATGTTGGCTTGCCTAACAAGTGAAATGTTAGGCGCCATTACGGTCCTGACGATGAAATTCGGATCGTGACAATAATATTACTCCATTATTAAGAACTTTTCCTAGAAATCTCTTTACTGAGCCATGTTTGTTTGCGTTTTTTTTTCCACATATTTTTCAGGAAATTTCACTAAACAAACTTTGCTGAATAGTTGGAAGATGGGGTTAATGTCATTTTAAAGATTTTAAAAAAAATGATTCACTGTTCACAATCGAACTTGTGACCAATTGAAGCAAAAGAACCAAAGTGGCCGCTGGACCAGCACACATTTGTTCATCAACGATTTCAACCTAATATAATTTTCTTATTCTTTTTAAACCATTATTTACACACTATATCTTTTTAAAAATTTCTAACGAAGTGTTGTCGGATGACACCACGTACATGAACTTAAATTCATCACTGTATATAAAGATGCTGTTATAAAAAGGTCTAATTGTATCACCTATATTTGATATCCTCGAATGTGGGTAACTTTTTAAGTTGATCAAATTACAGAAAAAATGTCAAAACTAATTTATATACAAATGGTAGACAAAAGCAAAATCAAGTTGTAAATAGTATATAAATTCGTAATCTCATCACGTCTTTGCTTCGGTTAAATTATCTTTCTCTTTTTAAATATTTTTGCAGGAGCACCTTTTTTGTTTTAAAATCCTAATGAAAGAAATCTAAATTAAACTGACTTACACTTCAAATAAATATCTCCGGCTCCTGTCAGATATATTTTTTTAACCAAAACAAGAAGTTAATGGCGCCTGATTTATTTTCTACTCCAATAAAACCAATCCAATATGCACGAAGTTACTTAATAAAGTATTCCCCCGTTCAGTTTTACTTATCCACTGTTTTAAAAATATATTTTCAATTTTACTTGTCCACTTTAGCACATCAAGAGAAAAATAATTTATTTTTCCTGTTTTGCCTTTACCATTAGTTACTCATTCCAAAACAATTTCCAAATCCATTAAGCCTATACACCAATTAATATGAGTATCATAGTAAATTATGTTCTTTATTTATTATTTCTTAAGGGGTGTGCAAAATCGTAATAGACAAGTAAAAGTGAACGGAGGGAGTATATGTTAGAATCACATTAGTATTCAATTGTGCTCAAATTATTTTATAACTATACACACTATAGATGTGAAGAAATTTAATATTGCTGGCAATTTATTGTTCATAATTTCGATAGACAAAAAAAATTTATGATGCTATAAAATGAATAGTTTGATGACCTATTGACTATGAATCATATTTTTATTATTGTTAAACGTGGTTTTATTAGTGGTTGGCATAATAGGGCGAACCCAGAAATTTCACGAAAAGTGTTCAAAATTTAATATACACGTATAAAAAATACTTGTTGACCTTTCTAAATATATATATATATATATATATATATATATATATATATATATATATTTAATATAATTCTATATATACGGTATAATTTTTTAATTAAGGGTGTTTTGTTAACCACCCTTCAATGTATGTGGCTATGACGTTGAACACTGAAGAATAAAGATAAAGATCATGATTAAAACGTTTGCAGTGAAATTCTCAACTATTTTAAATTCTAGTAATTATTTAATAAATTCAATCTTTTGTTTGAGATTTGGTGAGATTTGTGGCCAGTTGACGAATTCGTGCAGAGGTTATAGCAGTATTGAATGAATGGCTGATTTGAACCCGGATTATATAATTTTATAGTTGGCGCAGTTGTTTGATTTAAAACCAGACGGTTGATTTAAAACCAAATCGATAATTCAATTGGTGATCCATGCAAAAGAACTTGAATGTTTTGACTTTAATTAGGCAATCGAGTGCGACGGGAACTCCTCTTCATTTGCTCCCGTTAACGTTCACAACGCCCAAAATTTATCTGCTTGATACTTGCACACTTATCCTTTTTACTACTTTGATTATCGTCCGGCAAAAGAATAATTTTTTTCCTGTAGACGACTTCCTTTATCGGGCAGCTCTATCTTTCAATAATAAAGTGATGGTCTAGACTAGCGTGTCTGAAATAGCAAGAAGGAATTGAAGAGATAATGAAAAACAATTACGGTAAAGAAGGAGAAATGAAATGTTCTAATAGTAATTCCTAACTTAAAATCAATGTTTGGTAGTAGTATTTTAATTATAAAATTATTGATACGCATATTTTTGTTTTGGAAAAAAAAATTTCTTCTATAAAAAATATTTTATTAATGCTCAAAAGTACTTTCTTTTCTAAAGAATTACAAGAAAATACACGTGACTTCACACCATAACAAAAAATGGCACATGTTTAGTTTTTACCCGACCTAGCCCGTATTGAACATATTTTGAAAGCATTTGCAAATTCAATATCTGCGTTCTTACAACCATTGATCCTAAAAGCTATGGAGTTAAATATGTATTCTCATAACCATTACTTTCACTCTCTCTTTGTCACGGCCCAATTCTATTTTGGGCCGTGACAGCGCCCAACGCCGTCGCTAGGCAAGCCAACAGTGAGCGAACTATGAGATTTCTCCTTTTAAAAGATTTTTCCAAGTAATCGAACATTCTTTTAATTTGAAAGATTCAAAAAGTAATAGATTTACACACAAAAGCTAGTAGGTGCAATCATGATCATAAAATAAACCAAAACCAAAAGTCTACTATAGTGCGAGTGCCAAGACCTGACTTCATAAGAGTATGGGCTACTAGTAGAATATAGGCAGGATACATCGGTAGGCCATTAAACTTGTCCTCACTTTTCACTTTGACACTCCATCTTAAGTTCGTTCCATTTGAACACTCCAACCACACCTCGAATGTGTCATTTAAACACAAAATGATGATATGGCATAGAGCGTGTATTACACAATTTTTCAGAGCGTAAGAGAGCAATTTTTCTTTTAAATTCTTTTTCTCCTATTCTTTCTGCGCACTATTGCTGCATAGTTCTTTGCTAGTGAATCCTCTTCAAATGGAGACACAGATTCAGAAGTATCCTCTTTGTATTCTACTGCTGGAGAAGAACTTTCAAATGAATCTGAATCGCCTATTCTTTCTTCTTTCCTCTAATTTCCTTGCAAATGGAGACACAGATTCAGAGGGACCCTCTTTGTTCTCTTCTGCTGAAAATGAACTTTCCGACGAATCTGAATCCTCTATTGTCTCTCCAAATAGAGACACAAATTCGGAGGAATCTTCATTTTATTATAACAACACATATATGAAGAAATAAAAGGTGTAGAAGAAAGAGATCGGGCGGTTTCAATGGTGGTCGCCAGAAAATTTATACACCGACTAGATCTAGAAGTGGCGAAACCAGTCGTCAACGGCCGCTACTCCCACGGCGGAGAACACCTGAGCAGCTGCGATGGAGTAGCGACAAAAAGACGAACAATAGCCCGAAATCACACGCATTGTTTATGTTTGGCTGCTTATGAATTTTATGTTTAAATAACACATTTGAGGTATAGTTGGAGTGCTCAAATGGAACGAACTTAAGATGGAGTGTCAAAGTGAAAAGTGAGGACAAGTTTAATGGACTGCCGATGTATTCTGCCTAGAATATACAAAAGATTACTACTCTAGTGTCTGAAATAAAATAGATAACACAATAACAACAGAAAGACTTCGGTTGCTGCAGAACGGCACGGAAGGGACAACTCATCGTGTAGTCTCGCACCAGGAGTCAAACGTGCACGCCAGACTAATATTCAGATGCACCCGTCTCAGATCCTGCACGTCAAGTGGAAAAGTATAGCGTGAGTACATAAACAACATGTACCTAGTAAGTATCTAGTCTAACCCTGAAGAAATGGTGACGAGGGGTCGACTTCGACACTTACTAAGGGCCAACAATAAAATAATATGAAGTTCTAATTAAACATGATATATAAAAATAATAATAGAACTCAGAGCGGAAGTGAATAAACAAGCCTTTTATCGCAAGTAGGAACCAAATCATTTCCCTCATCTAACCATTTCACATCTCAAGCCAATGAAAGAATATTAAATATAAAAGGGGCTTCCAATATCTTTACGCACGAATTACGTCGTGGACGTACGTCCCGATCCAAATATACATATACATACATTGTGCACTGCTAAGGGTCGAACGGCACGAACCATAGAGACATCTATTAACCTGCCTAGGCGAACGACCCACTTCCATGAGAGTAGTGTTAATTTACCCCGCTCGCGGAATATACTTGCGACGCGGTTGAACATAGATTTTTCTCGGGTTATCATAATATCCCTCAATTATTTTCAAAATAAGAAATTTAACTAGAAACTTTTAAAATATTGAAATCCTCAACCTCAGCTTTATTCTAAGCAATTAATAAGCATAAACAAGCAACGATATAACCAAAGCATGGTATAAACCTAAATCTACCCGAACATAGCATGAATAATAGCTACGCACGAACTCTCATCACCTCATGCGTACGTAGCCCCCCCCCCCCCACAAATAAAAGTACATATTGGTTAAGTTCACCTGTGCGATTAATTCCCTCTTACAAGGTTAGTAAAAAGACTTACCTCGTCTCAAGGCCTACTTCCTGGTCCAAGAATGTGCTCAAACCCTCAATTCGATGCCCACGACTCGAAACTAGTCAAATATTATATAAAATGATCAATACATGTTCAAAAGTTCATATCCTAGCTATCAAAGTGATTTCCCAAGCCTATTTTGAAAAATCCCTAAAATTCACCACCAGGCCTGCGTGCCTGGATTCCGGAAATTTTCGAAGAAATTTGTTACCCATAATCTCCTGAACTCAAATATATGATTTTTACTAGATCCCATAACAAATTTCGTGATTAAGTCTCATTTTTATCAAAAACCTAGGTTTTCACCTAAACCCATAATTTTCGCTAATTTACATATTATCTATTCATGGACTATGTATTTAACTCACATTTGGTATAAATTACTTACCTCAATTAGTTGATGAAAATCCCTCTCTCACCAGCTCCAAAATCTCCCCCAAAAAGTGTAAGAAATGAGTAAAAATGCCTAAGTCCTGTTTTAAAAGACCAGACTGCCTCCAGCGATTCCGCACCTGTGGTCGTAGGGACGCACCTGATTCATCGCTTCTGTGGACGGAAGTCCACTTCTCCAGAAGTGCCCAGGCAGGCTTCTTTCGCTTCTGCGGACGGGGCCTCGCTTTTGCGGAGCGTGGGGTGCACCTGCGAATCCTGGGCTGCCCTTCCTTGGCCACTTCTGCGAGGCCTTGCTCGCTTTTGCGAGCTCGCACCTGCGACCCTAACTCCGCAGGTGCGATTACACCAAAATTCTGGTGCTTCAGATGATGCTCCCCAAGTCCAAACTTGGTCAGAGCCTCGTCCGATTAACACCCGGGGGCCCCGAGGCCCCGCCCGAACATACCAACAGTTTGAATTCATAAAACAGACTCGTTCAAACTCTCGGAACGCACCAAACAACGTTAAAACTAAGAATCACACCCCCAAACCAATTGAATCAAAACTGTGAACTTCACGTTGTTCAATTTACTCCCAAAGCACCGAAGCATACTTAAACAACTCGAAATGATACCAAATTTTACATGCAAGTCTTGAATCACCATACGGAACTATTGCCGGTCTTGGAATTCTATTTTGACCTTGATATCACCAAAACCTACTCCAAACCAAATTTAAAGAACTTCAAAAACCTCCAAAGAGCTAACTTTCACTATTAGGCGCCAAATCGCTCCAGGGTCATCCAAAACCCGATCCGAAAATACGCCCAAGTCCAAAATCATCATACGAACCTATTGGAACCGTTAGATCTTGATTCTGATGATATTTACTCAAAATGTTGACCGAAGTCAAACTTAGCCATTTAAGGCCAACATAAGGAACCAAGTATCCCTATTTCAACCTGAACCCTTTCAAATCCCGAACTAATTGTCCCCACAAGTCATAAAATAGCAAAATCACATAGAGGAAGTCTTATTTAGGGGAATGGGGTTCTTAAAAGCAAAAGACTGGTCGATTCGTTACATTCTCCACCTCTTAAACAAACGTTCATCCTCGAACGGGTCTAGAATCATACCTGGAGTGATGAATAAGTGTGGGTATTTGCTCCGTTTGTCCTCCTCGGACTCCCAAGTTTCCTCCTCGACTGGTTGGCCCCTCTATTGAAACTTTACTACAGAAATGCTCTTGGACCTCAACTGGCGAACCTTCCTATCAACAATGGCTACTGACTCTTTCTCATAACCCAGGCTCTCATCTAACTGAATCGTGCTGAAGTATAACACATCTGACCTGTCGGCATGATACCTCGGGAGCATAGACACGTGAAAAATTGGATGAACTCCCGATAGAGTGGGAGGCAAAGCAAGCTCATAAGCAACCTCCCCAACTCACCTCAACACCTCAAATGGGCCTATAAACCTTGGGCTCAACTTGCCCTTCTTCCCAAATCTCATGATCCCCTTCATGGGCGAGACTTTCAAGAGAACCTTCTTGCCCACCATAAATGATAAATCACGCGCCTTCAGATCTGCGTAAGTCTTCTGTCTGGATTGTGTTGTGCGAAGTCGCTCCTGAATCAACTTTATCTTTTCCAGGGCATCCTTCACCAAATCAGTACCATATAACCTAGCCTCGCCGAGCTCAAACCACCCAATGGGAGAATGACATCACCGACCATATAAAGCCTCAAATGGAGCCATCTCGATGCTGGACTAGTAATTGTTGTTGTAAGAAAACTCGGCCAAAGGAAAGAAGCGATCCCACTGCCCTCCAAAATCAATCACACATGCTCTGAGCATGTCCTCCAAGATCTGAACCGTCCGCTCCGACTACCCGTCAGTCTGTGGATCAAATGTTGTGCTGATCTCTATACGGGTCCCCAACTCACTCTGTACTGCTCTCCAGAAATGTGAAGTAAACTAAGGACCTCTATCTGATATGATGGAAACAGGCGCACAATGCAACCGAACTATCTCCTGGATATAAATCTGGGCAAATCTCTCTGAAGTATACGTAGTCACCACTGGAATGAAGTGTGCCGACTTGGTCAACCTGTCAACAATGACCCAAACTACATCAAATTTCTGCAAGGTCCGCAGCAACCCAACTACGAAGTCTATAGTAATGCGCTCCCATTTCTACTCCGGTATAGTCATCTGCTGGAGTAGTCCAACAGGCCTCTGGTGCTCATACTTAACCTACTGGAAATTTAGGCATCTAGCTACATACTCAACTATGTCTTTCTTTATCTGCCGCCGCCAATAGTGTTGTCTCAGGTCGCGATACATCTTCGTAGCACCTGAATGAATGGAATATCGAGAACTATGCGCCTCCTCTAGAATCCTCTCCCTCAAACCATCAACATTAGGAATATATAGACGACCCTGTAGTCACAGAACACCATCCTCGCCAATAGAAACTTCCCTGGCACCACCCTGAAGTACCGTCTCTCTGAGGACCATCAAGTGCGGATCATCAAACTGCCAAGCCTTGATCTGCTCCATAGTGAAGACTGGGCAATGACTCATGCAAGAACTCGACTAGGCTCTAAAATATACAACCTCACAAGTCTGTTAGCCAAAGACTGAATGTCCAAGGCTAGTGGCCTCTCCTCCGCTGAAATGAATTCCAAGCTACCCATACTCTCTGCCTTTCTGCTCAAGGCATCTGCGACCACATTCTCCTTTCCCGGATGATAAAGAATGGTGATGTCATAATCCTTCAGTAACTCAAGCCATCTACGCTGCCTCAAATTGAGATCCCTTTGCTTGAACAAATGATGCAAGCTGCAATGATTAGCATAAACCTCACAGGACATCCCATAAAGATAATGCCTCCAAATCTTAAGAGCATGAACAATCGCGGCCAACTCCAAATCATGCACAGGATAATTCTTCTCATGGGGCTTCAGTTGACGTAAAGCATTGCAATAACTCTCCCATCATGCATCAATATGCAACCCAAACCAATGCGTGAAGCATCGAAATACATTGTATACATCCCCGAACCGGAAGGCAACACGAGGACTGGTGTTATAGTCAAAGTTGTCTTGAGCTTCTGGAAGCTCTCCTCACAATCATTAGACCAACGAAACTGATCACCCTTCTAGGTCAATCTAGTCAAAGGTGTTGCAATACATGAGAAACCCTCCACAAACCAAAAATAATAACCTGCTAACCCCAAGAAGCTCCTGATATCTGTCGCCGAAGTGGGACGAGGCCAACTCTGAACTGCCTCAATCTTCTTGGGATTCACCTTAATACCCTCGCCTGATACAACATGCCCCAAGAATGCTTCAGAATCTAGCCAAAACTCATACTTGGAGAACTTAGCATATAACTTCTGTTCCCGCAATGTCTGAAGCACCATTCTCAAATGTTGCGCGTGCTCTGCCATGCTACGTGACTAAATCAAAATGTCATCAATGAAGACAATGACAAATCAATCAATATAAGTCCTTAAGAACCTGTTCATCAAATCCATAAACATTGCTGGGGCGTTAGTTAAGTCGAAGGACATCACTAGGAACTCATAATGGCCATATCTAGTACAGAATGCAGTCTTCGGAACATCCGAGTCCCGAATCTTCAACTGATGGTACCCCGATCTCAAATCGATCTTAGAGAACACCCTAGCACCCTGCAACTGATCAAACAAATCATCAATACGCAGAAATGGGTAATTGTTCTTAATGGTAACTTTTTTCAACTTGCGGTAATCAATGCACATCCGTATAGTCCCGTCCTTCTTCTTCACAAATAATACTGGCGCACCCCATGGTGATACACTTGGTCTGACGAACCCCTTTGCTAGAAACTGCTCAAGCTGGTTCTTCAACTCTTTCGGAGCCATACAGTACGGTGGGATAGATATAGGCTGGGTACCTGGAGCCAAGTCAATATAGAAATCGATGTCACGATCTAGTGGCATGCCTGGAATGTCAGAAGGAAACACATCGAAGAACTCCTGGACTACTAGCACTGAATCAATCATCGAAGTCTATGTAGTTGTATCCCGAACATAAGCTAGATAAGCTAAATAACCTTTCTCGATCATATGTCGAGCCTTCAGAAAAGAGATAACCTAACTAGATGTACTGACAGACGAAACCTTCCATTCCAATCTTGGCAACTCTGACATCGCTAAGGTAACAGTCTTGGCATTGTAATCAAGGATGGAGTGATATGGGGATAACCAGTCCATGCCTAGGATGACCTCAAAGTCGGTCATATCAAGTAACAGAAGATCCACTCTAGTCTCATAACCATATAATGTGACCACACAGGATCGATAGATCTGATCCACAGCAACAGAAGCGCCCACAAGAGTGGACATATATACATGAGTACCCAAGGACCCACGAGGAATATCCAGAAAATGGGCAAACAAAGATGATATACAAATAGGTAGACCCTAGATCAAATAGTACCGAAGCATCCCTACCGCAGACAGAAATAATACATGTGATCACGGTATTTGAGGCTATTGCATTTAGTCTGGCCGGGAAAGCATAGAATTTGTTTGGAGCACCACCTGGCTGGCCTCCGCCTGCCTGACCTCCACCTCTAGGACGACCCCTACCCACCTCTGCCCTCCGCCTCTGGGACGTCAGACGGCTGGTGCAGCTATTGGTGTTGTAATCATGGGCTGCTGACTCTACTGCACTGCCTTGCCCCGAAGTTTGGACAAAATCTCTTCATGTGGCCAGGATCCCCGCACGCATAACAACTTCTCAGAGCGGTGGACTGCTGCCCTGAAGCCTGACCCTGATGGGCCGAATACCCACTAGAAGAACCATGAATAGCGGGTGGACAGTATGGAATTTTAGGTAGGGGTAGGCATTCGGTATTTCGGTTCGGTATATAAGAATTTTGGTTCGGTATTTGATTTATCAATTGTGTATACCAAATACCGTGCCAAATTATTTCAGTACGATTCGGTATTTATTATTTTTGTTCGGTATAGTTTCGGTTTAATATTCGCTAAATAAGCAACATTAACGAGTGATAATGATTTAATGAAATGTTTCCAGTGCCATTCATAATAACGAAATGCTGCCTTCCTTACAGCCTTGGTTCAAAAATGATTTCAGCAAACTCAAAATTGAAAAGCGTTAAATCAACATTACAGCAGAATACATCCTAATTAAATCACACCATTTGGAAATTGGAATGGATTTTACTGAAAAAATGTTCATTTGCCTAGTTTCATGAGGTAAGTTATAATTCCATGAGGTATTTAAAGAATGTAATTTCATGGAAGAAACTAGAAACATACCTTTGAATTTTGATTCTTTAAAGTTTGAAGTCACTTGCAACAACAACCGATCTCTTTGTTTGCCGGGCCGGAATGGTGGAACCCTAATTTGGAATGACTTTTGACTTCTGAGGAGTGAGGGCTGAGGACGAGGAGTGAGGGAGGAGACGAGAAGTTCGTGAAATCGTGACTGCTAGAGTCAGTACTGAGGAGTGAGGACGAGCCGACGAGGAGACGGAGGAGTGTGCTGTGTGCTTGAATTGAAAATGAAATGCCCTAATTGAAATAATGAATAGAGATTAGAGAGTGGGTTGTTGGGTTGTTGGGCTGCTGGAGTGGCCGAGTGGGCAGTGGGCTCAGGAGTAGGACTGGGAAATATATTAAAGTTTTTGGGCTGGGGCACAAGGCTGGGCAGAGGTCCAACTTAAAAAAAATTCTTTAAAAATTCGGTATTTCGGTATACCAAAATCTCAAGAATCTGATACCGAGGACTGTACCATAATACCAAAAATGCAATACCGAATTAGACTGAAATACCGAAAAAAATCGAAACTAAAATACCGAATTAATTCGGTCTGGTTCGGAATTCGATTTTTCGAATTTTATGCCCACCCCTACAGTCTCAGGAATAGCACTAAAATAGGTACTGGAAGAACCTTGATGGATGGAGTACCCACTGGAAGAACCCTGGATAGCTGGTGGGAGGTAAGAACTCTCCGACATAGCACTGAAATTCGGTTATGCTAAAACACCCCGAGGAGGTGGTGGTGCTGGATATGTGAGCCTGCTAGGCTGACCCCTCCCAAACTGACCTCTGTCCCCAGCCGGAGCACCTCTGAACTCTCTAGAAAAACAGAACCTCTTGTCCCGCTGCATCTTCTTTATACCCTTCTAACGGTGACCCTCAATCCTCTGAGGAATCTCAACTACTAACTGATAAGAAGTCCTCATCTCAACCTCCCGGGACATACTAGCCCGAATACTAGAGTGCAACCTCGCAACAAACCTCTGTACCCTCTTTGCGTCGGTAGGAAGTATCATAAGTGCATGGCGAGACAACCTATAGAATCTCGCCTCATAATCGGTCACTGACAACTGACCCTGCTCGAGCTGCTCAAATTGACACCTCAACTCTTCCCTCTAGGAAGATGGGATATACCTATCCAAGAAAAGGCGTGTAAACTAGTCCTAAGTCATGGGAGGAGAACATGCTAGTCTGCCAAAAAGATAAGACTCCCACCACTTACGTGCCCTGCCCTCCAGCTGAAAGGTAGTGAGATCGACCCCATGAGACTCCAATATGCTCATGTTGTGCAGTCTGTCCCTGCACCTATCAATGAAGTTATAGGGATCCTCATGTCGCTCACCCCCAAAGACAGAAGGGTGAAGCCTGGTCAATCTATCCAGTAGCTTCTGCGGCTCGCCGGTCGCAACTATGCTCCGCCCACAGGTAGTGTGCTCGAGGTCTGATATACAATAGTTGCATGCCCAGGAGCCTGAGCAGTAGGAGTCTGTGCTCCCCCTCCAGCCTGAGATGTGGTTGGGTCTGCTGGAAATAAACCAGCCTGCGTCATGGAATCCATGAACCATAGCATACGGCACATGACCTACTGAAAGCCCGGTGCTGTCAAGAAATCGACTGGGACTGGCTCTGCTGCGGGCACCTCGCCCTGCTCCTCATCAATGAGACCCTACACTGGATCTGCTGGTGGTGCAACTACGGCAACTCTGGACGTCCTCGTTCCCTACCTCGGGCCGGTGCCCTCCCCCGACCTCTGCCCCGGCCTCTAGCAGCCGGGGGAGAAACTCCTCCCGGGTCTGAGACATCTGCCATGCGCGTTTTCACCATCTGTGAGAGAATAAGAGAAGAAACTTAGTACACCATCAACTACACGATATGAGGTGAATAAAGAGTAGTTTCCTAACACCCTATAGCCTCTCGAAGATAAGTACGGATGTTTCCGCATCGATCCGCAAGACTATATTAGGTCTGCACATAACTTGTGAGACCTACGTGAACCTAGTGCTCTAATACCATGTTGTCACGATCCAATTCTATTTTAGGCTGTGATGGCGCCCAGTGCCGTCGCTAGGCAAGTCAACAATGAGCAAACTATGCGATTTCTACTCTTAAAATATTTTTCCAAGTAATCGAACTTTCTTTAAATTTAAAAGATTCAAGAAGTAATAGATTTAAATATAAATAACACGAAAGCTAATAGGTGAAATCATGATCATGAAATAAAACCAAAACCAAAAGTCTACTAGTGTGGGTGCCAAGACCTAGTGTCAAAAGAGAATGGGATACTAGTAGAATATACAAAAGATTACTCCTCTACTATATGGAATAAAATAGATAGAACAATAACAACAAAAAGACTTTGGCTGCTGCAGAACGGCTCGGAAGGATTAGCTCACCGTGTAGTCTCGTACCAGGAGTCAAGCGTGCGCACCAGACTGATATCCAAATGCACCTGCCTCAGATCCTGCATGTCAAGTGCAGAATTGTAGCGTGAGTACATAAAAAACATGTACCCAGTAAGTATCTAGTCTAACCTCAAAGAAATAGTAACGAGGGTTCGACTTCGACACTTATTAAGGGCCAACAATATAATAATATGAAGTTCTAATTAAACATGACATATACAAATTATAATAGAACTCATAGCAGGAAGTAAACAAACAATACTTTTATCGCAAGTAGGAACCAAATCATTTCCCTCATCTAACCACTTCACCTCTCAAGCCAATTAAACAATATTAAATATAAAAGGGGCTTCCAATATCTATACGCACGTATTACGTCGTGGATGTATGACCCGATCCAAATATACATATACATATATTGTGCACTGCCAAGGGTCGAACGATACAAATCATAGATGAATCTATTAATTTTTCGATGCGAACGGCCCGCTCCCATGAGAGTTGTGGAAATTTACTCCGCTCGTGGAATATACTTGCAACGCGGTTGAACATAGATTTTTCTTGGGTTATCATAATATCCCTAAATTCTTTTCAAAATAAGAAATTCAATTAGAAACTTTTAAAATATTGAAATCCTCAACCTCACTTTATTCTAGACAATTAGTAAGCATAAACAAGCAACAATATCAACAAAGCATAGCGAAACCTAAAGCTACCCGGACATAATCATGAATAGTAATTATGCACAAACTCTCGTTACCTCGTGCGTACGTAGCCCCTATCCCTTACAAATATAAGTACATATTGATTAAGTTCACCTATGGGGTTAATTCCCCCTTACAAGGTTAGAAAAGATACTTACCTCGTCTCAAGGCCTACTTCATGGTCCAAGAATGTGCTCAAACTCTCAATTCGGTGCCCAACGACTCAAAACTAGTCAAATATTATATAAAATGATCAATATATGTTTAATAGTTCACATCCTAACTATCAAAGTGATTTCCCAAGCATATTTTGAAGAATCCCTAAAATTCACCCCATGGCCGACGTGCCCGAATTCCGGAAATTTTCGAAGAAAGTTTTTATCCATAACCTCATGAACTTAAGTATATGATTTTTACTATATTCCATAACAAATTTCGTGATTAAATCTCATTTTTATCAAAAACCCAGGTTTTCACCTAAACCCATGATTTTCGCTAATTTACATGTTATAATCTATTCATGGACTATGTATTTAATTCACATCCATGGACTGGTCGGATCGTTACACTCTTCTTCTCACATCTTCTACATATGCTTCTAGGTGCTGTGTATTTTCTTCTTCTCCCCGATGTCACCTGGTTGCAATGTAAGAAAATTGAAGAGTAGAAGTCCACCATTGAAGACCATTCAAAGCTTTGCTTTCGAAAATAGGATTTTTTTGAGTTTGTTAGTTGTTTGGATTAAGGGTTGTTCCAATTGATTGAAAATATCAAAAGGAGTTCAAAGTTTAAATTTGAAGTGATTTGGTGTCGATTTGAGCAAGATTGGAGTTAAATTTCAGAAAAGGCGCAAGGAAGAAAATGAAGTCGATTTTTTGTATAATCTTGTATAATAGTGTATATGAGCATATAAACATATCTTATACACTTTTGTACACCTTTATACAAGCGTCTGTAGACGAACTTCTTCCACGATTTTCAGTTGCAATTCTTGTTCAAAACTAGTCCAATTCTCCATTAAATGACTTCAAATTTTATATACATCCTTATACTATTTCTAACAAATCTAAATAGCACTCCCTCCAAATTTATCACAAAATCAAATTCGAAATTTAAGCCCACATATTTAAGCTTGTTAAAAATTTAATTTTTCACCACCCAAATGGATTTGGTTTGTTGAACTAATATTTGAGTCAAAGTTAATGATTCGAAAATTAACCTAAAATCTTGAGCAGTCTTTTTTAAAAATTAAATAATAATTTTGAGAACCTATTGGAGTTGGATGTTGAATCTTAGCTTATTATTTTTGGTAAAATTGAAAAGTAGGGAGCCCTTTTGTGAAATTTTCCCTTTCTTTTTAGCCAAGCACCAAAAATCTCTAGAAAAGGCTACTACTCCTTTTCTTTTGGTAAAAGAATGACTTTAGCTTCACAGGAACCTGACCTAAATTAGAGTCCGGCTGCATAAAACAGTAGAAATTATAGAAATACTAATTCCATCTCACAATGTCTCCATAGTTGAGTGAAACAAAAATAAAGTGAAATTCTAAGCAATTACTATTAACTTAAATCTTTGGTTGATGTTTTAGTTAGGAGTCAATTTAGAAGAAATACAGGAAAGAACTCTAGATATAATAATAATTCTTTTAATTGAACTATTAAAATTCATTGCTTGTTTTCTTATTATTTGGGAAGTTAATTCTATATATCTTGCTTAGGGAAGATATATGTCACGACCCAAATTTCCAACCCTCGGGATCGTGATGGCGTCTAACACCATACATGCTAGGCAAGTCAATGTTATAGGGATTCAACATTTAAAACAATTAAAATATAATACAAAGTCTGATATTATCCAATAAATAAATCCAGAATAATATATAAAATAATGAACGAAACTCGAGCTAATACTAATATCTAACTACCCAGTATTTGGAGTCACAATTCACGAACTACTAAAGAATACTACAAGTAATTGGCTGAAAGAATATACATATGTCTGTTTTGAACTAAGTAAAACAGTAAATGAATATACGGGAGAATAATCCAGGAATCTGCGAACGCCAGCAGATCTACCTCGTGTCTTTGTATGAATAGTATCAACTAGTACTTCCACTTAGCTCTGGCCGGTACCTGGATCTGCACAAGAAGTGCAGAGTGCAGTATCAGTACAACCAACCCCATGTACTGGTAAGTGCCGAGCCTAACCTCGATGAAGTAGTGACGAGGCTACGACGGGGCATTTATAACATAACCTGGATATGATGTATAATAAAGCAAGAAGGGAATAATAAACTAATTAAACAGTAACTTGCAACAATTAATAAAACAACTCGGTTAACTTTTCCAAATCTCAGCTATAGCCAATCCTCACGAAAATTTCCAAGTTTGAATTTAAAATACCGATAAAAGCAGAGTATGGGAACAATAGAATAAAACAGTAAGTTTTCCAATCTTTATGTTTAAAATCAGTAAAACTTGATTATCCTCCCTTATTGCTACTTGTTGTGGTGCGCAACCCGCTCCCACCTGCCCACCCTTATTGCTCCTCTCTCTATATATCACCATTATTTCTCATGTTGCAGCGTGCAACTCAATCCCACATGTCCTCCCTTATTACTCCTTGTTGCGACGTGCAACCCGCTCCCACCAGACAATCACATCTCTTTATTTATATAAAAAAAAGATTTCACAATTTAGGTCAAAGCCTTTCACAATATTTATGTCTCAACAATTGTAAGCAGAAAGCTGTACTATTCATGAACTTCATCAATTATCATTTCACAATGAAAACAACTGGAGTGTATCGTAAAACACTGTCAATCAGGCTCAACCATTAATGTACCACAATGAAGTTATGGAACATTTAATACTCCCAAATAAATGAAACAATATCTAACAAACAAGTAGACATGGATTAAAATAGATTGGAAATGAGGAAGGGAACATGCGAAACAGATAATTTGGTGGTGCATAGATACTCGTCACCTTACCTATACACCACACACATGAAATTTTACATAGCATTTAAGTTGGGTATTCTTATTCCCTCAAGTCAAGGTTAAACCAAACACTTATCTCGATCTCACAAGCAACTCACTGCTCAAGCACAACCTTTCCTTTAGAATTTCCTCTAAGCCTTTCCTTTAGAATTTGCCTCTAACCCGCTCGAATCTAATCATAATTAGTTCAATATCATCAATTATTGATAAAGGAATTAACTTTAATGAAAAACTATGATTTTCCTATCAAAAGAAAAAAATCGACGTCGGGCCCGCTTGGTATAAACTCGAGGTTCAGACCAAAACCCGTTCACCCATTCTCCCCGAGCCCGGAAACACAATTGGTTTTGGAATCCGACCTCAATTCGAGGTCTAAATTCCCATATTTCAAAATTTCTAAGTTCTACCCAAAAATCCCAAATTTTACCATGAAAGTTCTAGGTTTTTGGTTGAAATCTTGTAAAAAGTTGTAAAGGATTGAAAGAAAGTAGTTAGGAATCACTTACCTATGATTTAGAGAAGTTTGAGTCTTTGAAAAATCACCTATGGAGGTTTAGGGTTTGAGAGAATTGAAAAATGGGTAAAAATCCCGTCTAAAATCCCAGTTAACAGGCTGCAATTATCGAAAATGCGATTAGGGGTTCGCAATCGAAATTAGTGTTGCCTTCGTATTTGCGACTTCTGGTCATCCTTGCAATCTTCACATTTGCGAAGAGAAATCTCGCATTTGCAAGAATGGCCTTCCAGGGCTTTTTCGCATTTGCGACAAAATGTGTCGCATTGCCCAGGCCTGCCAGGTTCACATTTGCGAAGCCTTATCTCGCAATTGCGAGATGAGAGGCCTGCTGAAAGACACCAGATGCACCAGCTGAGATTTCTAAGTTCTAAACACTCTGTAGCCTACCTGAAACTCACCCGAGCTCTCGGGGATCCAAACCAAACATGCACGCAAGTCTAAAAATATCATACGGACTTGGTCGTGCGTTCAAATCATAAAAATAACATTTAAAACTAGGAATTCAACCTCAAAACTCATGATTTTTATCAAGAGCACTTCAATTTCACTATTTCTCAATCGGACGTTCGAATCACGTCAAATCAATTCCGATTCTCACAAAATTTCACAGATAGGACTTAAATATCATAACAAACCTGTACCGGGCTCTGGAACCAAAATAGGGGCCCGATACCAATGATTTCAAACATTAATTCATTTCTTTATTTCCTTAATAATCCAGCAAAACAAATTTCTTCAAAAATTGATTTCTAAAGCTAGGGATCTCGGAATTCAATTCCGGACATACTCCCAAGTCTCATATTTTACTGCGGACCTCCCGAGATTATCGGAACACAGATCCGGGTCCATTTACTTAAAATATTGACCCGAGTCAACTAAAATCAAATGTTAGATTCCAAAATTATTATTTCTCATATTTTCACAAAAAAGCTTTCTGATTTCACGCCTGGACTGCGCACACAAATCGAAGTAATTAAAATTAGTCTTTTAAGGCTAATGAGCCTAGTGTAGTGTCTTAATTCATAAGATAATCCCTTTGGGTCATCACAATATATCGAAGTTAACCTTGTTTTTAGGGAAGTTAATTACTTTTAAACCAAACATGTTACTACTATAGAAGAAATATTAATACACCATGTCGGCACGTTGAGAACTTGCAGTACTGAAATTAGTTTAATCATAAATCAGAGTACCTCAATAGTTGTATCCTTCTCAACAGAGGCGGAGCCAGAATGTAATGACCCGACCTGGCGTTTTTCTTTCTATAACCCTGTTCCCCTAAATAAGACTTCTTGTATGTGCTTTTTCTGTTTTATGACTTACGAGGATGACTAGTTTGGGGTTTGGAAGGGTTCAATTTGAAATCAGAACACTTGGTTCCTTAAGTTGGCCTAAAAAGGCTAAGTTTGACTTTGGTCAATATTTTGAGTAAACGACCTCGAAATCGATATTTGATGGTTCCAATAGGTTTGTATGATGATTTTGGACTTGGGTGTATGCTCGATTTGGGTTCTAGATGACCCGGGAGCGTTTCGGCGCCTAATATCGAAAGGAGGTTCTTTGAAGGTTTAGAAGTTCTTTAAATTTTGTTTGGAGCGGGTTTTGGTACTATCAAGATCCAAATGGAATTCAGAGACCGGGAATAGTTCTGTAATGTCACTTAAGACTTCCATGCAAAATTTGGTGCCAATCTGAGTAGTCTAAATACGTTTCGGCGCATTGTGAGTGAATTGAAGAACTTGAAGTTCATAAGTTGATTCAACTGGCTCTGGGGTGCGATTCTTAGTTTTAATGCCGTTTCGGGCGTTTCGAGAGTTCAAACAAGTCTGCTTTATGATTCCAAACTTGTTGGTATGTTCGGGAAGGGGCCCCGGGGGCCCCGAGTGTCAATCAGACGAGGCTCGAACCAAGTTGGGAGTTTGGAGCAGCAGCTGAAGCTCCCAATTCTGTCATAATCGCACCTGCGCTTGGCCACAAGACACAGAAGCGAGAAATTGAGGGCAGCCTAGAAACCGCATATGCGGAACATTGGGCGCACCTGCATGACCGCAGGTGCAAGGGCCTTGGTCGCAGGTGCGATTATGGGTTTAGATGAAAAACTTATGTGTTGATAAAAATGGGATTTTACCATAGAAATGGTTGTGGAACTAAGTAAACATCATATATTTATGTTCCTAAGGCTATGGGTAACAACTTTATTTAAAATTTTTAAAATCCGGAAACGTGGGCTCGGGGGTGAATTTTAGGAATCTTGCATTTAGAGTTGGGTGATCACTTTAATAATGGGGGATATGAACTTTCGAGCATAAATTGATTAATTTATATAATATTTGACTAGTTTCGAGTCGTTTGGCACCAAATTTTGAGGTTGAGCATATTCTTGAATCGGGAAGTAGGCTTTGAGACGAGGTAAGTCTCCTTTCTAACTTTGTAAGAGGTAAATTTCCCCATAGGAAAATCAAATAGTATGTGTCTATTTGTGGTGGGGATACATATGTACGAAGTGACGAGGGTCCACATGTAGCTACTAATATTGCTAAGTCTGGGTAGTCTAGGACCCATATCATGTTATACATAAAATGATTGCGCCCCTACTTGTCAATTGGATTGCTTAAATTATAATTTAAAAAATTGTAAAAGAATTCCAAAGAGATAAGTTTCACTGTTGAGATTTTGAATAGAACACTTGATTGTTAATGGAAGACTCGTGTTTCTTTAAAGTGTTTTCTATTTGTGGAGCAGGCCGAGCGCCTCGACATGTTAAATAGATGCATCTATGGCTCGCATCGTTCGACCCTCGACAATGCACATATTAAATCTTATTATGTTTGTTCGGGACGTACGACCTCACCATTATTTGCGCATGATAACTCTTGGGATGTTTCACACCTGATATTGATTCAATGTTTGATGAAAGATAAATTTGAGATTTAATAATTGTGAAAAAGGATATTTATCATCTTTGGTTGTTGAGCTCTAGTATATTTCTTGTAATCCATGCTTAGTTATAGTTTTGACTTATTATCATTAGCCTTAGTAAGTGTTAAGTCGACCTCTCGTCACTACTTCTTCGAGGTTAGACTAGATACTTACTGGGTACATATTTTTTTATTTACTCATGCTACTCTTCTGCACTTAACTGTGCAGGATCTGAGGCAGGTGCATCTGGATATCCGTCTGGCGCGCACGCTTGATTCTAGTTTGAGATTCCACGGTGAGCTGCTCTTCCAAGCCATTCAGCAGCATGTCAGAGTCTCTCTGTGTTTTGTTTCTGTCTACTCTTTTTCAGACCGTAGGATAGACATCTTTTGTATATTCTACTAGTTGCCCACATACTTATGACACTAGCTCTTGGCACATATTAGTAGACTTGTGATTTTTGGGTTCTTCTTTTATGGTTATAAATATTTTTAGTTGCTTTCATTTATTAATTTAAATCGGTTCTCATTAAATCCTTTAAATTAAGGAAAACTTTCTACATGGGAAATTCGTTAAAATGGGAAATCATTAAGTTATTCATTGTTGGCTTGTCAAGAAACGGTGCTGGACACCATCACAACTTGATATGGAATTGGGTCGTGACAACATGGTATCATAGCACTAGGTTCACATAGGTCCCACAATTTATGGACAGGCCTAATAGAGTCTTGCGGATGGGTGCAGAGACATCCACACTCATCTTCGAGAGGCTATAGGGTGTTTGGAAACTACTCTTTATTCATCTCCTATCGTGTAGTTGATGGTGTACTAAATTTCTTCCTTTTATTCTCTCACAGATGGTGAGAACGCGCGCAGCAGACGTTCCTGACCCGGGAGAGGCTGCTCCCCCTGTTGCTAGAGACTGAGGCTGAGGCCGGGGGAGGGAACCGATTCGAGGTAGGGGCGAGGACATCCCAGAGTTCCCCCAGTTGCACCGCCAGCAGATCCGATGGAGGATCCTATAGTTGAGGAGTAGGGTGAGGTACCCGTAGCAGAGCCAACCTCGGTCAATTTCATGACAGCATCGCAACTGTGGTTCATGGATTCTATGACCCAGGTTGGTCTACTTCCAGCAGACCCGGCCACATCTCAGGTAGGAGGGGAGAAAAGACCCCTACCGCTTAGGCTCCTGGGCATGCAGCCGAAGTATATCATACCCCGAGCACTCTCCCCATGGGCGGAGCCCAGCCAGTTGCAACAGTTATACCTGAGCCTAGACTAGCTGCGGCCGGCGAGCCGCAGAAGCTTTTGGACAGATGGACTAGGCTTCACCTTCCGGTCTGTGGGAGTGAGCGACATGAGGATACCCAGGACTTTATTAATAGGTGCACGGACAGACTACACAACATGCGCATATTAGAGTCTCAGGGGGTGGATTTCACTACCTTTCAGTTGAAGGGCCGCGCATGCAGGTGGTGGATGGCTTATCTTCTTGGCAGACCAGCATATTCTCCTCACATGAATTGGGACCACTTCACACGCCTATTCTTGGATAGGTATCTTCCAACCTCTCAGAGGGAAGAGTTACGGTTCCAATTTCAGCAGCTCCAGAAGGTCAGATGTACGTGATTGATTACGAGGCGAGATTCTCCAAGCTATCTCACCATGCACATATGATACTCCCTACTGAGGCAGAGTGAGTGCGGAGGTTTGTTGCGAGGTTGCACTCAGGTATTCAGGCTAGTATGGATCGGGAGGTTGAGATGGGCACTCCATATCAGCTAGTGGTGGAGATTGCTCGCAGGATTGAGGTCTACCGTCAGAGAGGTAGAGAGAAAATGAAGTGAGACAAGAGGTCTCATTTTTATGGAGAGTTCACAGGTGCCCTAGCTGGGGACAGAGGTCATTTTGGGAGGGGTCAGCCCAACAGGACCCCATATTCAGCACCACCACCTCCTCGAGGTGTCCCATCGCGGCCCTATTTTAGTGCTATGACGGAGAGTTCTTACTGGTCGCCAGCTATTCAGGTTTCTTCCAGCGGGTACTCTGGTCATCCGGGTTCTTCCAATTCTTACTTCAGTGCCATACCAGAGAGTTCATATCGTCCACCAACTATTTAGGGTTCTTCCGGTGAGTATACAGTCCATCAGGGTCAGACTTCAAGGCAGCAGATCACTGCGCCGATAGGCTGTTTGAGTGCGGGGATCTTAGTCATGTGCGTAGATTTTGCCCTAGGCTTCGGGGCAAGGCAGTGCAGCAGGATCAGCAGCCTATGATACAGCTCCAATAGTTGCACCAGGCGTCCGGCCACCGGAGGTGAAGGGCAGGTGGGTAGAGGTCGTCCTAGAGATGGAGTTCAGGCAGGCAGAGGCCAGTCAGGTAGCGCTCCAGCAAAATTTTATGATTTTCCGGCCAGACCAGATGCAATGGCCTCAGATGCCGTGATCACAGGTATTATCTCTGTCTGTGGTAGGGATGTTTCAGTATTATTTGATCCAGGATCTACGTATTCATATGTGTCATCCATGTTTGCTTATTTTCTGGATATTCCTCGTGAGTCCTTGGGTACCCCTGTGTAGGTGTCCACTCTTGTGGGCGATTCTGTTATTGTGGATCAGATCTATCGGTTCTGTGTGGTTACATTCTATGGATATGAGACTAGAGCGGATCTTCTCTTGCTTGATATGACCGTTTTCTTAAAAAAATTCACTTTTTTCGAAATTAATGTTTCTTCATATAATTTTTAATTTTCACTTGAAGATGCATTTTGAAAATTTGAAAAACTCCAAAAAGCGGTTTTTCAAAATTTTCACTCACAAAACTTCAAAAACAACCCAAACTAAAATTTATGTCCAAACACAACTCTAAATTTCAAATACCATTTTCACTTGAAAAATATTTTGACCATCTTTTAGAATTTTACAATTCTTATGTCCAAACGCCTACTAAGTCTCTTAATTGGAAGCTTAAGTTGGAAAAGTCGGCTGGATATTGACTTATGTGTAAACGAGCTCGGATTTGAATTTTGATGTTTCTGTTAACTCAGTTAGGTGATTTTGGACTTAGGGGCGCGTCCGGAATATGATTTGAAGGTCCGTAGTAGAATTAGTCTTGAAATGGCGAAAGTTGGAATTTTCATAAATTCGACCGAGAGTGGAAACTTTTGATGTCGGGTCGGATTGGATTTCCAGAAATTGGAGTAGGTTCGTGGTTTCATTTATGATTTGTGTGCAAAATTTGAGGTCAATCAGACGTGATTTGATAAGCTTCGGCGTCGTTTGTAGAATTTGGAAGTTTCGAAGTTCATTAGGCTTGAATCCGTGTATAATTCGTGTTTTTGAGGTTATTTGAGGCGATTTGAGGTTTTGACTAAGTTCGTATTGGGTTATAAGACTTGTTGGTATGTTTGGTTGAGGTCCCGGGGCCTCGGGTTGATTTCGGTGGTTAACGGACCAAGTTTTGAAGATGGAAGGCTGCTGAAGTGTGCGAGCCCGCAAAAGCGAAGAGGAAGGTCGCAAAAGCAGGCAAGGCCAGGAAGGGAAGGGGACAGGTGCAAAAAAAGATACAAATCTGCGAGCCCGCAGATGCGAGGATGGATCCGCATATGATAAGTTCGAAGCCTGGGGAATTTCCGCAGAAGCGCACGACGGGCCGCAGAAGTGACTCTGCTTGTGCGAGACCTGGAGCACAGGTGCAAGCCCAGTGTCTTACGTGGTTTCCACAGAATCAGAGGAGTAACCGCAGAAGTGGTTCCGCAGGTGCACTTAGGAGGCCGCAAGTGCAAAAGGCCTGGGCAGAACATATAAATACGGGACTTCAAAATTTTTCACCATTTTCACCACTTTGAGCTCAGATTTTGGAGGATTTTGAGAGGGATTTTGAAGTGATTACTGAGGTAAGCTCCTTGTGTCCATTTATCTTCAATAATGATGTTTCCCCATTGATTTTACACCTAGTTGGTGAGTTTTTGAGGTGAAATTTGGGGGTTTAGGGCTAGAGAATTGGAGAGTGAATTTTTGTGATTTGGATGACCAAATGGTGTCGGATTTTGATAAATTTGGTATGGTTAGACTCTTGAGTGAATGGGCTTTCGGGTTTTTGTGACTTTTGTCGGATTTCGAGAAGTGGGCCCGGGGCCGGGTTTGAGCCGATTTCGGATGTTGGCTTATAATTTCGTGTTTTTCTTATGGAATTGATTCATTTAGCCTATATTAACTAAATCGTACTACTTGTGGCTAGTTTCGGGGCATTTGGAGACCGATTCGAGATGCAAAGGTAGTTTGGAGTAGAGTTTTGCTCAGTTTGGAGGTAAGTAACAGTTTTAAATCTGGTCCAAAGGGTATGGAACCCCGAATTTTGGTATGATGTGATTGTTTTGGAGGTGTGAAAATGCTAGGTGACGGGTGTGTGGGCGTGCACCATAGGGGATTGTGACTTGGTTCGTCCTGTGAAACTGTAAAGTCGAATAGCTTAATCTTAACTACATGTTCCCTCTGTTTTATGGAAATTTGACTGCAATTTATGTTAGAAATCATGCTTAGGCCATATGATATCCTTGTTGGGACCCGCAGTGGTATTGTACTTGTTGAATTAGCTATTATTTGCTATCTTGTACTCAGTCACAGTTTCACTTGCGCATCTTATCTCTGTCTCCTCTTATTTTCTTGTTGATACCTGTTATTATCTCTTTTTGGGTTGATTTGTATGATTTCTAAGAGCCCGAGAGACTGGAGAGGTTGGTGACTGATATAGGCCTTGAGTGCCGAGCTGTGAGCTATGTGAGTGTATATGGATCGGGTTGCACATGACAACGAGCCTGAGGGATGAATGTATATGGATCAAGTTACACGCTGCAACGAGCCTTATGGCTATTTATATATTATGGATCGATTTGCATGCCGCAACGAGCCTTATGGCTATTTATATATTGGATCGGGCAGCACACCGCAACGATATAGCGCTTGGGCTGAAGGATCCCCTCCGGAGTCTATACACCCCTAGTGAGCGCAGATACCTATTAAGTGTGATTATTGAGGCAGAGAGCAGAGTGTTTGGGCTATTGAGAGCTTAAGTGATTGTTGCCCTGAGAGGTTGCATTTTTTTCCTTTGTTGTTGCACTTAGCTAATATATATCATTGTTCTGAACTTCTGGAAAATATTGTATCCGGTTTTACCTGAATTTGGTAATGTTTAACTGACTTGACTTAAACTGTTGGAATTGAAACATGTCTACTTTCATTGCTGAAATTAATGAAAAGAATTGAAATTGTATAGCTCGTCACTACCTTTCAGTTCCTTAATTATCATTGTTACTTACTGAGTTGGTTATACTCACACTACACCCTGCACTTCATGTGCAGATCCAGGTGTTTCCAGACATGGAGGACGTTGATTTCGTGCGTGATTGAGTATCGGAGATTCACGAGGTAGCCGCCGGTGTTCGCAGTCCTTGTCTCTCCTTCCTTGTTATCTTTTATTTTCTGTATGGGTATTTTTACACAGACTCTTATAGACAATGTTTCTTAGACTGGTCGTTTAGATGCTCATGGCTTGGTGACACCCTGATGTTTGGGGCTATTTTTCTGCACTGTATTTTGAGTTTAACTCCTATTTTTACGAAAACTCGGTCATGTAAAATGTTTTGATTTATCTTTTGTGAAACATTGGAAGTATTTTGAGAATCGGCTTGCCTAGTACCATCGATAGGCGCCATAACGACATGTTAGGATTTTGGGTCGTGACAAATTTAATAACACGCTCGTGACGTATTCAAGTAACTATCATAGAATTCAAGTTTTATGTATTAACATTACATATTAATGATCAAGACAAATTTGCAAATGTTAAAAAATTATAATTCGATATACGTAACATCAATTCGTATATTTTATGTTCATATGCAGAGAGAACCACACCTTAATGCTCATTCAAATACCATGTGTAACAAAAAATTTTACTGGTATTATTGTTGTGGTGTTCGTTCTTGTCTTTAACATGGCCGAAAGACCAAGTCATTCAATTGCATTAGGTAGGAGACGCATGAGTTGTCTAAAATCTAGTTGTTCATCCAACTTCTCTCTGTCTCTCTTTCACACCAATGCATGTGGTAGTATTATCAAAATTTTAAATAGTCATGTGTCTTTTTGATTTTACAAGTGTCGTATATATTTTCTAGTGGCTTCTTGAAGCCTTATGGCCAAATACTCTTAGATAATTGGTACATGGAAAGAGTTTTTTTACATGTGGCAATATTTCAAAGTTTTTTTCTAATGAAAGAGACTTTTATTAAATAACACAAACCGAAGTTATTACATGATTGTAACTGAACGTATAGTCCTAGTTCCGTAAAGGTCTTCCTTTATTTCATTAAGGATAAAGGGAGGTGGGTATACAAAAACCGAAACGTTTTTTCCCCATGGCTGGATCTCTGCATTTCTCATAGCAAGCCAGTTTATCTGTTGCAGCATTAGCTTCCCTAAAGATGTGGCACACATATGGGCTGCCCCAATTCTCTATTAGTTTCCTGTAATCCATTAACATGTGTGAGAAAGCTACATTATTAGACGATAATAGTTGAATCAATACCTGTGAGTTAGTTTCTACAATAAGTGGAACTAAGTTGTTACTGAGTGCTAAGCCTTAGACCATTGTAAAAGGGCCAGTATTTCCATATGAATGGCAGACTGTGTGTAGTAGTAATTTGCATAGCCAATGATCCAGTCACCATTATGGTTTCGAATAAGTCCACCACCCCCTCCTGCTTTACTATTTTCATCGTAAGCACCGTCTGTATTTAGCTGAAGAATCCATTTGGAAGAGGTTGCCATCAAATTGATTTCTTTTGGTAAGAGTTTTTTTGGGGTTATTGTGGACTATGTGGAGATACTCCATATCTTGGAAATGTATGGAAGTATGTGTTATTGGATCAATAGAGGTCCGAAAAAGGATTTGATTCCTACTTTTCCAGATAGCCCAAAGAATAATAGGAGTTAAGATGGGTAGTGGGGCCTTTTTATTATTCGTAACATTCCATTGAGTTGGTGTTGTATAGAGAGAGAGGATTGTAGGTTCCAATTGGTTTGGAGGGATATGTATGTCTAATTGATTCCATAAGGCTTTTGCTTTTGGGCATGTTATGATTAAGTGGTCAACTGTTTCATTAATCCAGGACCTGCGGATGCCAATACGACTACCTTGGGTCTCCTAGCTCTGAAGTCTACAGCCAACCTCTCGATCAACCACAACTTGCTCCAAAATCTGCACAGGAAGTGCTGAGTGCAGTATCAGTATAACCGACCCCATGTACTGGTAAGTGTCGAGCCTAACCTCGACGAAGGAGTGACGAGACTAAGGCGGGACACTCAAAATATAATCTGTATACGCTAAATAATAAAAGCAGAAAAGAAGACAGAATAAGGTAGAACAGTAACTTGCAAGAAATAAATATAGTACCCAACGTATTTCATCAGTGTTCAGCTATCACCAATCCTTAAGTATAATTCAAAACTACCGTACAACTAACACAGTCAAAGAAAAACATAAACATATAGATTGTTGCACCATGCAACCCGATCCCACCGTACATATCATATTTCTCCCTTATTTCCTCTTAATGGCATAAACATAGAATATAAATAAAGGTGTTGCGGCGTGCAACCCGATCCACCGTATCACAATAATTACAATCACAGTTCACCCTTATTTCACCACATTCCACCCTTATTACACCTGTTGCAGCGTGCAACCCGATCCTACCGTATAATATCAATTCACCCTTATTCCTCCTCAATATATCTCCCTTATTCCACATGTTGTGGCGCGCAACCCGATCCTACCATATCAGTACCAATTACTCAGTAAGTACAAAAATTTCATAAATTCAACTCCAACCCTTCACAATACTTAAACTTCAAAGCAAGGTAATGAGGAGCTTGTACTCTATGAAACTTTACACAATTAAAACTACTCAGCGAGACAAATACAGAATATATCATAAAAACACTGATAGCCAACTTAAGCAAATAACAGGAGACAGTGAAGCTGCGTGATTAGAAATACATTCAACAAGTAGAAAAAATGTCTAACAAGTAGCAATTAGGTATGGAAATACAAGTAAAGCATGTAACAGTTAAGGCAGGGAAAGAACAATATAAGAAGAACGGGAAAGAAACAGGCAAGAAGATAAATTGGCGATGCATAAGTACTCGTAACCTCATATATACACCACTCACATGATTTTCATATAACAATTAAGTCAAGGGTTCCTAATCCCTCAAGTCAAATTTAGGTACAACACTTACCTCGCTACACGGCCCACTCAATATTACCGCTTTTCCTCTAGTATCTACATCCAAACCACTCGTATCTAGAAACAATTAACTCAACAACATCAAATATTGCTAAAAGAGTCAAATTCAATGCATAAATGTTGACTTCCCAAACTTTCCCCCCAAAAGTCAAAAATCGACCTTGGGCCCGCTTGGTCAAAACTTGAGGTTCGGATCATAAACCCATTCACCCATTCACCCCCGAGCCCGATTATGTAATTAGTTTTGAAATCCGACCTTAATTTGAGGTATAAATCCCAATTTTTCAACAATTCCTAATTCTATCCAAACCCCAATTTCTACCATGGAAATCCTAGATTTTAGGTTGAAAATTCATGAAATGTGATGAAAAATTGAAAGAAAGTGGGTTATGATCACTGACCAAAGTTTTGGGAACGAATTAGTCTTGGAGAAATCGCCTCTAGGGTTCTAGAATTTGAAAATCTGAAGAATGGGAGAAAAATCCCGTTTAAGTCACTTTTACACGCTGCAGATGTCGCAAATGCGAAGGATCCATCGCAAATGCGAAGCCCTTCACACTTATGTTGCCTTCGCAAATACGAGAATAAGTTCGCAAATGCGACCTTTGATTTTTTTCAAATGTGACTAATTAATTGCATTTGCGATCACTACCCTTCCGAATCTAATCGCCAAAATAACAGCTAGAACTACAAATTTAACCCCAAATCACATGAAATTTTCAAGAACATTTTGAAATTCTTATTTTCACAATCGGACATCCGAATCACGTCAAATCAATTCCGTTTTGTACCAAATTTCACAGACAAGTCATAATTATGGCATTGGACCTATACCGGGTTCCGAAACCAAAATACAGACCCGTTATCCAAAAACTCAAAATTTGGTCAACCACTTTAATTTCATTAAGCTTCCAACTTTTAAATTTTGATATAGTTTGATATCTCGGGCTAGGGACTTCCGATTTTGATTCCGGGCATATGCCCAAGTCCCAAATCATGATACGAACCCACCAAGACCGTCAAAACACAAATCCGAGTCCATTTACCAAAAATATTGACCGAAGTCAACTCTAATGAAGTTTCTAGGCAAAATCTCTTATTTTTATCAGTTTTTAACATAAAAGATTTTCGGAAAGACGCCTGCACTGCCCACGCAAATTGAGAAAGGCTAAAACATGAATTCTAAAGTTTTCGGTTCACAAAATTAGGTTTAAATTATAAGATGACCTATCGGACATAGAAAAGTACCTGAATTGGTGAATAGGTGGGGATATCTACTCCGCATGTCCGACTCAGACTCCCAAGTAGTTGTCTTGATAGGCTGGCCTCTCCACTGCACTCGGACCGAAGGGTAACTCTTCGATCTCAACTGACGAACCTGTCGGGCTAGAATAGCCACCGGCTCCTCCTCATAAGTCAAATCCTTGTCCAACTGGACAGAGCTGAAATCTAACACGTGGGATGCATCGTCGTGATATTTTTGGAGCATGGACACATGGAATACCGGATGAACTGCTGATAACCCCAGAGGCAACGCAAGCTTGTTCCACCTATCCCACTCTCTTGAGAATCTCAAAAGGTCCGATGTACCTAGGGCTCAGTTTTCCCTTCTTCCCAAACCTCATGACACCCTTCATGGGTGATACCTGAAGCAACACTCTCTCCCTGACCATGAATGACACATCACGAACTCTACGGTCGACATAACTCTTTTTCTTGGTCTGAGCAGTGCGAAGTCGATCCTGTATAATCTTGACCTTATCTAAGGCATCCTCTACTAGATCAGTACCCAACAATCGAGCCTCCCCTGGCTCGAACCACCCAACTAGCGACCGACACCGTCTACATAATGCCTCATAGGGAGCCATCTGAATGATCGAATGGTAGTTGTTTTATAGGGGAACTTTGCAAGGGGAAAGAACTGGTCCCATGATCCTCTGAAGTCTATAACACATGCGTGGAGCATATCCTCCAAGATCTGGATAGTACGCTCAGACTGCCCGTCCGTCTGAGGATGAAATGTTGTGCTTAAATCAACCCGTATGCCCAAATCACGTTGTACTACCATCCAGAAGTGTGAGGTGAATTGCGTACCTTGATTAGAAATGATAGACATGGGCACAACATGAAGACGGATGATCTCACGAATGTAAATCTCTGCCAGCCGCTCCGTAGAATAGGTAACTGCCTCGGGAATGAAGTGTGCTGACTTAATCAGCCTATCCACAATGACCCAAACGGCATCGAACTTCCTCTGAGTCCGTGGGAGTCCAAAAACAAAATCCATAGTGATACACTCCCATTTCCACTTAGGAATCTCTATCTGCTGAAGTAAACTATCGGGTCTCTGATGCTTATACTTCACCTGCTGATAATTCAGGCACCGAGCTACATAAGAAACTATATCCTTCTTCATTATCTTCCACTAATAATGTTGTCGCAAGTCCTGATACATCTTTGCAGCGCCCGGGTGAATAAAATACCGAGAACTATGGTCCACCTCAAGAATCAACTAACAAAGCCCATCAACATGGGGCAAACAAACACGAACCTACATCCTCAAGACTCTGTCATCTCCAACAATAACCTACTTGGCACCACCTTGCCGCACTGTGTCCCTAAGGACCAACAAATGAGGGTATTCATACTGCCGATCTCTGATACACTCAAGCAAAGAAGACCGAGCGACCGTGCAAGCTAGAACACGGTTGGGCTCTGAAATATCCAACCTCACAAACTGGTTGGCCAAAGTCTGAACATCTGATGCTACCGGCCTCTCACTGACTGTAATGAACGCAAGGCTGCCCATACTCGCTGCCTTCCTATTCAATGCGTCGGCCACCACATTGGACTTTTCGGGGTGGTACAAGATGGTGATATCATAGTCTTTCAATAGCTCCAACCACCTCCTCTGCCTCAAATTGAGATCCTTTTGCTTGAACAAATACTGAACCCTGTGATGATCCATGAAAACTTCACACGACACGCCATAAAGATAGTGCCTCCAAATCTTCAGCGCGTGAACAATGGCTGCCAACTCTAAATCATGGACAAGGTAATTCTTCTCATGAAATTTCAACTGCCGAGATTCATATGCAATCACCTTTCCTTCCTGCATCAACACTGCCCTGAGCCCAACACAGAAAGCATCACAATATACTGTGTAAGATCCTGAACCTGAGGGCAACACCAATACCGGTGCTGTAGTCAAAGCTGTCTTCAGCTTCTGAAAGCTCGCCTCACACTCGTCTGACCATCTGAACGGGGCTCCCTTCTGGGTCAACCTGGTCAATGGGGCTGCTATAGATGAAAACCCCTCCACAAATCGACAGTAATAGCCCGCCAAACCCAAGAAACTTCTGATCTCCGTTGCTGAAGTGGGCCTGGGCCAGTTCTGGACTGCCTCAATCTCCTTAGAATCTACCTGAATGCCCTTTGCTGGTACAACGTGGCCCAAGAAAGTGACTGAATCCAACCAAACTTGCACTTAGAAAATTTAGTATACAACTGGCTGTCTCTCAGAGTCTGAAGCACAATCCTCAGGTGTTGCTCATGCTCCTCCCGACTGTGGGAATATATCAAGATGGCGTCAATAAACACAATCACAAAGGAGTCCAAATAAGGCTTTAACACTCGTTTCATCAATTTCCATGAATGTTGCTGGGGCATTGGTCAACCCAAAGGACATCACTAGAAACTCATAATGCCCGTACCGAATCTGGAAAGCTGTATTAGGGACATCATATGCCCTTATCCTCAACTGATGATAGCCCGATCTCAAGTCAATCTTCGAAAACACCTTGGCACCCTGAAGCTGATCAAATAAGTCATCGATCCTCGACAATGGATACTTTTTCTTGATGGTGAATTTGTTCAACTGCCGATAATCTATACACATCCTCATAGACCCATTTTTCTTCTTCACAAACAACACCGGTGCACCCCAGGGAGAGACACTAGGTCTAATGAAACCCTTCTCAAGCAAATCCTGCAATTGTTCCTTCAATTCCTTCAACTATGGTGGGTCCATACGATATGGCGGAATGGAAATGGGCTGAGTGCCCGGAACTAAATCAATACAGAAATCAATATCCCTGTCTGGTGGCATCCCCAGCAGCTCTGCAGGAAATACCTCTGGAAACTCACGAACAACAGGCACAGAATCTATGGAAGGAACCTCCGCACTGGAATCACGAACATAAGCCATATAAACCAAACACCCCTTCTCGACCATACATGAGCCTTCATATAAGAGATAACCATGCTTGTAGAATGACCAGGAGTCCCTCTCCACTCTAATCGAGGCAACCCTGTCAAGGGTAAGGTCACTGTCTTGGCGTGATAGACCGCCAATCCATACCCAATATAACTCCAAAATCAACCATATTGAGGAGTAGAATATCTACACTATTCTCAAGACTCCCAATAATGACCACACACGAACGATATATGTCGCGCCCCCTTTTTTCCTCCTCGCGAAATATCGAGTTTATGACATTGGTTGGGACAACTCTTTCCTTTTGGGAAATGGGTTTTCATATTTTGAAGAGTCGCCACCTAACGATTTAAACGGTGCGTTAGGGCACTTAAAGGGTTCAATTATAACTACGTTGCTAACCAGAGATTCGGGTAAGGGTTTGAAATTATCCTAAGGGGAAGGTGTTAGGCACCCCTCAGGATCCACAAGTATGGTTCCCGGCCAAATGGTTTCGTGAATTTGTACAAATAGAAAATAACAAGTAAAGACTCAAATAAAAGGGGATTTAAGTCTTAAGCATATAGATGTTTAGAAAACAGTGAGATGATTACGAACTAGCGCATACTGGTGTCCTAGGTTTATAATAATATGGATCACAATGAAATACCCGGTAATCACTCCTCGAAGAGGGGCTACATGTGGTATTAGCGCACCGGTCATCATATCCATATTCTACCCTTCCTACCCCGTGGAGGTAATTAAAGCGTATGTTGGTCACAGATTCTATTGCGTGATATTACCCGTCCCATCCTATCAGTCTTGGAGGAGGCTAGGACTACTATCCTAAAAGGAAGTACTAGATTGACCCCTAGGTTTAAAGGACAAGATTCTAAGCGACAAACAATGACAATTAGGACTTCAGATAAGGGAGAACAAATAAGAGCAGATACGAGGCCCAAGTATTCCTCCACAGATTATGCACATGATTAGCACGACTCAAACACAAGTAAGGCCTTATTAACTTCAGAACCTAAGGCATGATGTCTAGGTGAGAATGCAATAGTGAGGCAGCTTTATTACTGATTTCAGAGGATGAATTTTATCAGTTTCTTACTGATTATAACCATTAATAGTCAAGCAGTAGGTATAAAGGAGTATGTTTCCAGTTTTAATAGATTTAACACCTAAAGCTTGCCTAAGTGTATGACAACACCCAGTAATTATCCAAATTATTAAAGAAACTATTACAAGTTAGTTTGCCTAAACATGTTGTACTTAGGTGTTGCACAAATACAGAACTATTACCAGTTGTTTGGAAACATGGTGAAATTATTTTTAGGGACTTTTTCATGCAATCAGTAGTTAAACTAGGTGTTGAATGAGGTCCTAAGACATGATATCTAATATGCACACATAGGGATGCAGAATGGGTGGTATGCAGAATTCCAAGGCAGGATTTCTAAATGCATAAAGTCACAGTATTTGAACATGCTATGCAACAAGTATGAGGATGACTTGTTTATTAGCGCATTATTATCCTAAGCATGATTCCTAGGTGTACCACAACATTACAACGATATTAGAACTGGTTTACATGAATAACAAGTTTATATTAACATTTAATCATAGAGCATGATTTCTATATGATAAATGACAATACCATAATAGGATGCTGAAACAGTAAACATGGACTAAGGAACAGGATATCTAATGCATGATATGCTCGCATACAATCATCCCTAAGCATGAATTTCTAGTGCACACGTACGAAAATGTAAACCTAGAGGCATGGTATCTACCCTTTAACATGGATAATCCATATAACTACCCTCCCCTTTCCACTATTCATTCCTAAATGTCTGTTTACAAATTATTACAGGCCGGGAATCATGAATTATACAACAAAGCAAAAATAAGAAGTTACTTCTACAGGGAACCTTCAATTAGGCCCAGATCTTCCAAACCTCAATGCTTTTGGTGTTTCATAGCCTTTTATAGTCCGGGTGTGTCAGAGTTCCCTAAGGACCTCAAGGGCTCCCGGGCAGTGCTCACATCCAGACATAGCCAAAATAGAGTTAAACATGTGCAGGGTGGGTAGTGCCTGCCTTGTGTGTCAAAGTTCAGAGGGCACTCAAAGGGTCCCCAAAGCAGTGCTCACACGAAGGGGGCTGAACTTAGACTTCTAAGAGTATATGTGAGAGTGCTTTTTATTTTATTTTAATTTTTTTTTAAAAGGATTTAAGCAAGAAAACAGTTTTGATGAGGGAAATAGAAGTTTAACATCACAGAAAGGACCAAGGATTCCAACAATCACAAACAGGGGTAATGGGATTTGAGGGACAAATACAGAGCATGTGAGGGCAGACATGTAGCAGGCAGACACACACATAAGCATACAATCAGAAACTCGTAAGGGTCTAGAGGATTAAGAGGTGCAGTAAAGTACTAGGTTAGATTAATACCGAAAAACAACTAAGACCACGATTAAACTAATGTATAAGTCAAAGGTATGTAAGTAGTAGGTGCTAAGTACACTGAAACATGCTGGTCATAAACAAATAAAGTCTAACTTAACATGCAAAGGGGAGTTCAGGATCCTAGATACATGTTGAATAACAAGTAAAAGCAAATTAGAAGCATGCCGAATTACAACAATAGTAGAAACATGTTGGTTTGAGGACTGAAATCTAAATTAGAACATACCAGTGAAGTGAAGATAGCAGTAACACAAATAGGAAAGTAGGAGATGCAAAATAGTTAGCCTTGGCTTGCAGCCGGCTAACTTAGAATAGTAGTAGTTAGCACAGAAGAGAGAGCAGATAGTCTTTTTAATTGTGAAAGAGAATTTTTGAACATATCAGTTCTTGTTTTTAATGAGAGAAAAAGTATGCATATATATAGTTTTGAAATCTTGGTGAAAAGTAAGGTAAAATTTAGAATCAATCAACAATTATGGAACTTAATATCAATCAGAGTGAAATCAGCTCAAGTACTATCATGATTAAGGGAGTTATTCAAACGGTCAATAACAAATAAGGAAAGACACCATATATATCTTAAAGGAATATTCAAACAGTGTAAAATCAGCACAGGTATCCCTTAATTGAAGGGGTTAAATTCAAACGGCTAGTAGGCAAATAACAAAATAAGGAAAGTTCCCATGCATATAACATATAAGGAAACAATCTCAACCCAGTACAAGTATGCAATTGAGACCAGGTTCATCAGATTCTAATTAAGGAAATAGAGATCAATTAACAGTAAATTAACCATGTAACAAGGTAAGAAATAAGCTAAAGGTCGGAAATTAGTAAGAATATCCCATAAGAAATCAGTAAGATTTTCAAATCACAAGGAATCAGGGATTCAAATAATAAATCAGGAACCCTAAAGTAAAATTACAGAGAATCATGTTTGAACAGGAATAACATCAATTGAAGGAGATTAACATGAATTGAATAGATAACAGGCAAGAAGTCAGAAACCCTAGTAGTGAAATCATATAAAACTAGGGATTAATATGAATTACAGAGAGAACAGTGAGATAAATGGGAAAGCAAGAAAAATCAAAGACATAGATGAATAACATAGGGTAAAATATTAGTGAATCATAAAGCTCATGAAACGCAAACACATATGCAAACATATCATCAAAGACAAATCAGGAACTTAGGGTTTAGGACAAGAAATTAGGGATTTCAACACACCAACTCATATAAGATAGAGAAACTTGAATGAATCGTTAAAACACAATAGAGACCTTAGGATAATACTGAAAAGTCAGGGAAAAATCGTTTCAGAGGGGTCATGAAACCCTAGTTTGAAAACGGAAAGCCTTTTTTAGAGGAAATCGGAGAATCTTTGAGAAAAACAACGAAATAGCTCAAAAATACAAAAGTCTATCATAGATCTAAAAGAATCGAAAAGTTTGAAGAGTTAGGGTTTTACAGAAAATCTCAAAGAAGATGAGAAAGACCTTGAAAGCACTGGCTCGAGCCTCAGGGTCATAAACCTTACTCGGAATCAAGCTCTGGAGGCTTGAAGTAGACAGGAACACCATGGGTGTAAGCAGATGGGTCCTCGCCCTTTGAGGGCCTTATGGAGGACATCACCGGCATAGGAGAGCCATGAGAGACAAGAGGAGGAAAGCTTCAAGGTCTCTGGCAAAGGGGTGGCCGGAGAAGATGAAGGAGTTCATCGAAACTGAAGAGACGAAAGTCTCCAGAAGAGACTAGAGAGAGAGATGAGAGGAGAGATGAGGGGTCGTGAGAGAATGAGGGGTCGGACGGGGGTAGTTAGGGTTTAATTATGGTAAGTGAAATCTGGGCCGTTGATCTAATTTGATCAACGACTCAGATTGATCCGGGGTTGGGCCGGGTAGGAATTGGTTTGGGCTGGGTAGGAGAATTGGGTTATTATAATCTGGTGGGTTGGGTTGATTTTAGGCAAGTAATTATACAAAAAATGAAATTGAGGTTAAATAAGTACAATTAAGTTAATTAGCTAATATAAAAAAATATAAAACGGTTAATCAGTGATTAGAATGGTATAATATATACGATTAGGCTATAATTGCTGTAATTATAATTAAATAATGCCAAAATTGGCTAATTTATGAAAGAATTAAATCCTGACAGGAATGGTATATTGAGCTAAGAAAAAATTTGAAATTACTTATGATGCAATTTATGAATAGTTATTGCATATAAAACACTAAATAATTAGGAAAATAAATTGGTAAAATTATGAAAAAATGCCAATTATTATGAAAAGTGATTTGAGGTATATATGTAAATTTTAAAAAAATAGTTTGAGGAAAAATTGGGTACCAACAGCTGCCCCTCTTTTCCCGGGAAGGATGAAAGAGTTGTCGGGTAAAGATATGATGGCCAATTTTGACCGAGTAGAAATTGTTCGAAAGATTGAGGCCGCACCCTGGTTTCTGAGCTACCTACATATCCCTGATTTTACAGGAACCAGGTCGTATGTAGTTCAGGAGTCACCGGCGAAGTGTACCGCTAAAGTTTTATAAGGACGGACGCAAGGTGCAAAGTAAGGTGAACAAAATGTCTTACGGGGTAATTAGGAGAACTGGAGCGGAATCGTTCCTTCCTGGATGGTTGTTCCTAGCTGGATTTCCCTACAAATGAATAACAAGCATGTATTGTGCGTAATTTAAACATGATGCAAATTCCCTTTGGACCATGAATGTTGTCTTCGGACGGTTGAGGATGACGTCCTTAGACCATGATGTCCTGGGCCATGAATCGCTTTATGCGGGATTCACGGGCTATGAAATGATGTTCTCGGGCCATGAAGATGGTGCCTCCGAACCATGATTCCTTTGAATAATGATATGCAAACTGATGAACGAGATCCTTAGGCCATGACATGGTGTTCTCGGTCCATGAAGATGGTGCCTCCGAACCATGATTCCTTTGAATAATGATATGCAAACTGATGAAAGAGATCCTTAGGCCATGACATGGTGTTCTCGGTCCATGAAGATGGTGCTTCCGAACGATGACGCCTTTGGATAGGTTGGCGATATTTCAGCCCATGAAAATGCAGTAGTATGATGCTAACAAGATAGAGCTTAGTCTTGCAAATTTAAAAAGGGAAGAGCTTAGCCCGAAAGGAAGCGAAGTGAATAATGATAGAGACAGTGATTGCTTTGAAAAGTAAATGGGAGGTAGTGCTTAGCCTCGGAAGGCAGAAAGGTAGCCTTATGCAATATGTGCATGCAGATGGAGGTATCATTTAACCTCGAAAGACAGAAAGGTAGCCTTATGCAAAATGCGAATGCAGATGGAGGTAGCGTTTAACCTCGGAAGGTAGAAAGGTAGCCTTATGCAATATGCAAATGCAGATGGAGGTAGAGTTTAACCTCGGAAGGCAGAAATGTAGCCTTATGCAATATGCGAATGCAGATGGAGGTAGCGTTTAACCTCGGAAGGCAGAAAGGTAGCCTTATGCAATATGCAAATGCAGATGGAGGTAGCGTTTAACCTCGGAAGGCAGAAAGGTAGCCTTATGCAATATACGAATGCAGATGGAGGTAGCGTTTAACCTCGGAAGGTAGAAAGGTAGCCTTATTCAATATGCGAATGCAGATGGAGGTAGCGTTTAACCTCGGAAGGTAGAAAGGTAGCCTTATGCAATACGCGAATGCAGATGGAGGTAGCATTCAACCTCGGAAGGCAGAAAGGTAGCCTTATGAAATATGAGAATGCAGATGGAGGTAGCGTTTAACCTCGGAAGGCAGAAAGGTAGCCTTATGCAATATGCAAATGCAGATGGAGGTAGCGTTTAACCTCGGAAGGCAGAAAGGTAGACTTATGCAATATGCGAATGCAGATGGAGGTAGCGTTTAACCTCGGAAGGCATAAGGGTAGCCTTATGCAATATTTAAGGAAGGACGACAGAAATTCTTAACTGGTGTTAAATTGCGGTAGAGCACTGTGATAATGAAGCATTGTTTGTGCTGATAATAAGTGTTGGCGTGATGAGTTTGAGGAACGATGTCTTTCCTTGGAGCGGATAATATATTTCGGGGCTTTTTGAAATTTTGTGCCTGCATCAAAAAAAAGATCGTGAGTTTTTTAAAGGGGAAATGTTAGTTTGCATTCCTACTGGCCCTGCTTGGCTAGTTTGCTTGATCGTGATGATACTGTCTGTTTCATTAGGGTAGCGTTCGCTAAACAAGCTACTTTAGAAAAAATAAATATGCATGATTTTTGTAAACGTATAATATATAATCTAAAATAGTTTTAGATGAACCGACGACATGACACGACTTGAGACATTGTGACCTCTCCTGCTGCGGAATTTTGAGGGTCCTCCTCAAAATTCTTCCCAAGTTTGCTGGGTGGATGCCTCTGACTGTGGTTCGCGCGGCGACTAGCTGAACTTGCTTCGAAATTTTAAGGGTCCTCCGCAAAATTCTGCCCCAGTTCCTAATTGGGAAAAATAGATTTTTATTGAATTATGACCGAACCCATAGGGCTGCCTACGTATCCCCTCTTAAATGGGAATCAGGTCAGGTGTAGTTCAAATTACATCACTGAGAAAGCATCAAGATTACACATAGGAGCGCTTGACTGCATCTGAATTGATCGGTTTCGGCCATCCTTCTCCGTCCATTTCTGCAAGTATGAGTGCTCCTCCTATCAGCACTCTATAAACCATGTACAGACCTTGCCAGTTGGGAGAGAACTTCCCCTTGGATTCATCTTGATGTGAAAATATTTTCTTTAACACCAGCTGCCCTAGTGTGAATCATCTCGGCTTGACTTTCTTGTTGAAGGCCTTGGCCATTCTATTCTGATATAGTTGACCATGACATATTGCATTCATTCTCTTCCTGTCTATGAGGGCTAGTTGCTCATAACAGCTTCTTATCCATTCTGCATCGCTGAGCTCAGCTCCCTGTATAATTCTTAGAGATGGAATCTCCACTTCGACAGGAATTACAACCTCTATACCATAAACTAGCATATAGTGAGTTGCCCCTGTTGATGTGCGGACAGTGGTGCAGTATCCCAGTAAAGCGAATGATAACTTTTCATGCCACTGTTTTTTCCTTTCTATCATCTTTCTTAGTATTTTCTTGATGTTTTTGTTAGCGGCCTCTATGACTCCATTCATCTGAGGTTTGTATGCTATGCAATTCTTTTGTTTGATCTTGAAATTTTCAACATAGCTTTCATCAAGTCACTGTTGAGATTAGAGCCATTGTCGGTGATGATTGACTCTGGAACTCTGAACCGACAAACAATGCGGTCGCGGACAAAGTTAGCCACGACTTTCTTAGTAACTGCTTTGTAGGAGGCTTCTTCGACCCATTTAGTGAAGTAGTCAATGCTGACTAAAATGAACCTGTGGCCATTGGAAGCGGCAGGCTCAATTGGTCCAAAAACATCCATACCCCAAGCGGCGAACAACCATGGTGAGCTGGTTGCATTGAGCTCACTTGGAGGCACTTTTATCATATCCCCATGTATCTGGCAGCGGTGGCACTTCCGAACATATTGGATGCAGTCCGTTTCAATATTCATACAAAAGTAACCAGCTCGGAGTATTTTCTTAGCTAAAACAAAATAGTTCATATGTGGGCCACAGGTCCCATTGTGAACAACTATTTTTTGACCACACCCAAATTCTATACTATTTTCGATGTAAATATTA
>MDKI01005724.1:0-76382 GCA_005239505.1 Nicotiana paniculata
TAATATTTATAGCAAAAAATAGTATAGAATTTGGGTGTGGTCAAAAAATAGTTGTTCACAATTTATACTCCACGAGTAGAGGTAATTAGTGCGTAGTTTTTGCCGAAGTTACTGGTAATAATTCCACATTTACATAAATAATCACATTTTCTTATTACACTCTCCCCTTTATTTCCTAAATAAGTAAGCTTTTTACTAATCTTTATTGTTAGGAAGCTAAAAAAAATTATTATCATTTCAGCCAGTCGTTGTTTAGTCATGTAGATTGGCACTTTATGGGTTGAGGCATATCCTTAAATACCAAAAAAAAACTATTCAAGTGAGTTTTTTTTATATGTTCATATATCATAAGGACTTTACAGGATGTTTGTCTTAATTTGACTTTGATGTTTATATTTGCAACGAATAATGGCGATACAATTGGTTTGATTTAAACGTGTGTTTCAGATTTCTGCCATTACCACCTCTTTTTATAATTTGTGATCTTATAATCCATAAAACGCTGATTGTAAACGCAAGTTTATTTTCGTCACGACTTTGCTCTCACGCGCTTATATGGTCCATTTTGTTTATGCGCCTTTATTTTTCGATTGCTTGAAGGTTCTAATAGAGTTCTTCATTTTTCTTCCTTGAAAAGGTTTGTTCATGTTTTGATATGTGGACTTCATAAATATGAAGAACTCTAATTTCTATTGTCCACAAATTTATACTGATTAGTATTTGTTGGTAAATATTCTTTTACCTGAAAAGGTTGTGCAAGAGTTTGATCCTTCAACAACTTTCCATTAAAAAGGCACAAAGAAAACTACAAGGGTAGCTCAGCAAGAGAATATATTCAAATAAATCTTAAAAAACTCTGTGAAGTTAAACTAGCTACTTCACTTCAGTTCTCTATATGATGTCTTTAACTTGACAATGCATCCTTCAAGAATACTCAACATTCTCTTCTGTAATTTAAGTTTCTGCAGTTAATTGAGAGAAACATATATAATTGAATAACTGATACTAATGTAATGAAACAGAATTATCAGTTTTCATGAAAGTTAATTGAAGTTTGCAACAAGACGAGGCCATTCCTAACTTTTATTCATGAATTATTGTCTGATAAATATGTGAAAATCTATAAAATAATATACTATTTTTCTAATAGTTTGGTTTTGTCCATCATGTAGAATACAAGCTAGATACAACACCAAAATGTTGATATTGCACACATGTGTACCTTGTGCAATTTTGTTGTATTTCACCTTTATAATGATATTGCTAATAAACTAATTGCCTAATTTATGCTGCAGTTTGTCTAATTTAAATTTCTTTAAAGGTCTCATCAAATAGTCTTAATTCTCATCAAGTAATCTTAAGCAGGCGCTATTTTTTGCCTTTGGCAAACAATGCTAATACATGTAGCCAATAATCTAATTCTTCCTTAATAGTTGTGTGTTTACACATGACTTCAATTTATGGATATTTAGTGCATTACATGTTTAAAATATAATAGCATTCACATGCTTCTTTGTATACTGTATTTTTCATATAACATTTTTTTATAAAAAATTATATTTAATATTCTTCGTGCAACGCGCGGGTACGGATACTAGTATATTATTAAAAGGAGAGGATAAAGCCTTTTCCTTAAGCCAAGTGGCATCATAAAAAAAGCCACATGGAATAAGTAGTTAATAATTAGTTATGTAGTAAATAATTATTTATTGGTTATTATTTTTAAATTTAAATATCTATAAAATAATAAAATAAATATTTTATAATATAAACGAAAATTAAAAAAAAATTGTCTATTCAAATTGGAGAGTACTTTCAAGTTTGAGTCTTTAAATTATTTTAAAATAAAAAAACTAAAATTACAAAATAAAAAAAAAAAAAATGCCAATTCAAAATTTCTTTTTTCTTCATAATAATTTTGTTATCCTTTTTAAAAATAAATTTTTTATTTATCCAGAAAATATTATTGAGAATAACAAATTAAAATATAAAAATATATATCTTCTATTATATTAGCTATATTAAAAAACAAAAATATAAAAATAACTACTCATTTAAATTGAGGAATGGTTTCAAGTTGAAGTTTAAAAATTATTTTAAAATATTATTATTATTATTATTATTATTATTATTATTATTATTATTATAATTATATCTATATCTATATCTATATCTATATCTATATCTATATCTATATCTATATCTATATCTATATCTGTATATTATTAAAAGGAGAGGATAAAGCCTTCTCCTTAAGCCAAGTGGCATCATAAGAAAAGCCACATGGCATAAGTAGTTAATAATTAGTTATTGGTTATTATTTTTGAATTTAAATATCTATAAAATAATAAAATAAAATCTTTTATAATATCAAAACAAAAATTAAAAAAATATTGTCTATTCAAATTGGAGAGTACTTTCAAGTTGGAGTCTTTTAATTATTTTAAAATAAAAAAACTAAAATTACAATAAAAAAAAAACCGCCAATTCAAAATTTCTTTTTTCTTAATAATAATTTTGTTTTCCTTTTTAAAAATAAATTTTTTATTTCTTCAGAAAATATTATTGAGAATAACAAACTAAAATATAAAAATATATATCTTCTTATATTAGCTATATTAAAAAACAAAAATATAAAAATAATTACTCATTCAAATTGAGGAATAGTTTCAAGTTGGAGTTTAAAAGTTATATTAAAATATTATTATTATTATTATTATTATTATTATTATATTTATATTTATATCTATATCTATTATCTATTATCTATTATTTATTATTATCTATATCTATATCTGTATCTATATCTATATATTATTAAAAGGAGAGAATAAGGCCCTCTGCTTAAGCCAAGAGGCATCATAAGAAAAAGGCACATGGTATAAGTAGTTATTAATTAGTTAATTAGTTAATAATTAGTTATTGGTTATTATTTTTGAAATTAAATATCAATAAAATAAAAAAATAAAACATTTTATAATATAAAGCCGAAAATTAAATAAAAAATTTGTCCATTTAAACTGGGGAGTAGTTTCAAGTTGGAGTCTTTAAATTATTTTAAAATAAAAAAGCTAAAATTACAAACATAAAAAAAAACCGCCAATACAAAATTTCTTTTTTCTTACCCATTCAAATTGGAGAGTAGTTTCAAGTTGGAGTTTTAAAAATATATTAAAATAAAAAAATAAACAAAAAAATAAAATTACCCATAATAAAAAAATAAAAATATATAAATAAAAGAAATATCCATTCAAATTGAGGAGTAGTTTCAATTTGGAGTTTTAAAATTATTTTAAAATAAAAAATGAAAATAAAGAAATAAAATAACTTCAATGCAAATGAAAAATACTAGAAGTCAACTGTCATTGTTAAGACAAAATATCTTTCAAGTGGCATTCAAACTGGGGAATAGTTTCAAGTTGGAGTTTTAAAATTATTTTAAAATTAAAAAAAAAATCAGAAAATCAGAAAAAATTAAATTAGCTACAGTAAAAAATATTAAAAAATGAAAACAAAAAAAACTACCTATAAAAGTTGGGGAGTAGTTTTGGTTACTCTCTTTCTAACTAAACAACCTTTGAATTTAAATTTTTAATTAATTGGTTACTCTATTTAAATTGTAAATATAGATATCTTATAATTAGCTATAATTAAAAAAAAAGGAAAAAAAAGTACCCATTCAAATGGGGAGTAGTTTCAAGTTGGAGTTTTACAAATATATTAAAATAAATTTTTTTTTAGCTATAATAAAAAAATGAAGATATATATCATAAAAAAAGGAAAGAAAAAACTACACATTCAAATTGGGGAGTAGTTTCAAATTGGAATTTTACAAATATTTAAAAAATATATATCCCTTACACCTTGATAATAAAATATGCAGTTCAACTTGGTTCTAATTCTACTAAATAGTTTCATACTTTTGTAATTTCATTAATATATAATGTATTTTTCATACATGTACATTAGTTAAAAAGCTATCTATTCGATTGTAACTTTTTCTTTCCAATTTTGCATAGACAGAGTTCCATCTTAAAATCAGTGCTATATGTCAAAATAGTTTTTTGAAGGATAAGACAAAACTTATTAAATAAAGTATCATATGTCTTTACTTTTTTTACTTATAATATTTTCTGTGATTTATTTTTGAATATAATCCGCGCATCGCGTGGGTATGTACACTAGTTTAAGTTAACGACAACATTATTAGTGCCATCTAAAACATATCAAAACTAAAAAAGAAAAAAGAAAATAAAAAATAGAGGATTATATTTTCAAACCTTCTTTCCTAAAAAACTATTAACGTAACCGGGTCCAAAGTTTCTGTTGCAATAGTTGTAGGCATACCTCCACAGCCAAATGAATAGAATCCGGACAAAATCGATGAAACTGAAGAAATTTGAGAGAAGGGAAAGACAAAATAAAGGATAAATATCACTTTCACCTTATAGGTTATATTTGTAATTGTAATTGTAATTTTAAATTTAAAAAATAAGATATTTAGATCAAAAAGTTGAAATAGTAAGTAATAAACTTATAAAAAGATACGAAGAGATGTGTTCGCCTCTTACATATTTGATGCATGCCTCTTATATATTTCATACTTTCTCCTACAATGAAAGTAATAACTCCAATCTCATAAGTCACCTCATCAATTACTCGCCAATCAAAAAATGAATAAATTCAGCTAATTCTCTTATCCCAACAAATGCATTATGATTAACAATAGATCACATACGTTTTAAATAATAAAATATAAGCTCGTAGTACTTAAAAACCATTTCAAAGAATACTTGCAATTTCATCTGTCATAATATTTGTATTTCAATCTATTAAAACACAAAATTAAAGTAAATTGTTCTTTTTACACTGAAAAGATAGGGTATTTCTATCAGTTATTTTTTCTATAGCAACGGCTTCTAACCGCCATAATATGCTAACGGCATCTTGAAAAAAAGTTGCGATCCCGTCCGCCTACAAACGTATTACGGCGGTTTTTTCCAGAATCGCCGTAATGTACATAGAAAACTGCCATAGTATGGGATTGGTTAATGTGGCCTTTATTTTATTTGTTGTGGCAGTTAAAAACCGTAGGAATTTTATCAAATTGCTAATCTCATTTTTTGTGTTTTCTGTTGTGTTTTGTTAGTAAAAATAAAAGTGGTGTGAATGAAAAATGGTGTGAAAAAAAGTGGAGGAAAATAAATTTTGAATTAGTTCACTTTACTAATGCGCTTTGTTCCTCATTGGAAGAAGGAAAGAAAATACATCTTCTAGCTCTTAAAGAGTTAATAAGAAGTGGTGTCTCGCGCCTTCGTCGTTGCTCGGTCGGTTTCGGATATGATATATTGATAATTTTTTGGACCAAATCTTTTTTTTTTTCATTTTCTTTTCTCATATTTTTTCGCAGAAAAAATACGAATTTGGAAGATCGCAGAACCATTTTCCAACGGTCGAGTTCGCGACCAAATTCAGATTCGGTCAATTAATATGATTGATTGATAATTTTTTGGACCTAATTTATTTTATTTTTCCATTTTCTTTTCTAATATTTTTTCGCGAAAAAAATATGAATTTGGAAGATCGCGAAATCATTTTCCAACGGTCGAGTTCGTGACCAAACACTCCATTCAACGGAAATTTAAATAATTTCTGCTGAATAGACACCTTATCAACGAACATGCACCTTTGCACCTGTTGGGACTCAACTTCGCTGGCTATAAATAGAGAGGCTTAGCCTCATTTTCCACCACCGAAAATCTGAATATCTCTCCCCTCAATCTTCTGCATTGGTTTTCAAAAGCAAAAACGTAAGCATTTTGTGTGATTTGCTCCCCATTTGAGTTCGCCGAAGTTCTGTGATTTGAAGTACCGCTATCACAAAATAGTTATTTCGTTCTATCTTAGGAGAAATTAATCCGAAACCTTAAGAAACTGTGAGGGGGTTAAATTACTTAAGGACACACAAGAAACTTGTGGGCTCAAAATTTTTCTATTTTGTTTTCGTAAACTAATGTTTACTGATTTTCTAGTTTTGAATACATTGAGATAACAAGCTTAAGGAATTTAACATTTATTTCTGTATTCATCTTACTTTCTGGTTTGGGAGACTAAAATCGTAGTGATTTTCTACTCTCATTTTGAAGATTAAAATCTTCAAATTTTCTACTCCAGTTTGAGATTAAAGTCTTTGTGACTTTCTACTCAATCCGAGATTAAAATCCTAGTAATTTTTTACTCGGTTGTTTGTATTCGGTTTGAAGATATAAAAACTTCACCGAGATACTAATTCTGTTTGTGTCAATTTCTTTTACAGAAAATGACAACAAGTACGGAACAACAAAATAGTTCTGTTGGAACGACTACTGTTGCAATGGCTACGACATCTTCAAGTTGCACAATGCCTGCACCAGCGATGGCACCGGCAGAAAAGTCCGAAAAATTTTTCGGTGTGAAATTCAAATGCGGACATCAGAAAATATTCTTCTACCTGACCACACTCAGTCTGCAGCGCTTTATAAGCGAGGACGTTCCAGTCTTAGGAGAAGAAACTTCGACTAATGAACGATTTGTGGTCACGGAGGCATGGAAGCATTATGACTTCTTGTGCCAAAATTATATATTGAGTTATTTGGAAGGTGGCTTGTACAACAGTTACAATGTCATGGAAACTTCGAAAGAGTTGTAGAACGCTCTTGAAAAGAAGTACACGACGGAAGATGCTGGACTAAAGAAGTTTGTTGCCAAAAAGTTCTTGGACTTTAAAATGGTTGACAATAAGTCTGTCATAACTCAAGTTCAAGAATTACAAGTCATCGTTCATGACCTTCTTGCCGAAGGTATAAATTGAATCAATATTTTTATTAAAGATATTGATTATATTATTAATCCTAAATTTATGATTATAAGTATGGTCATAAATGAAGCTTTTCAAGTTGCGGCATTTATTGAAAAGTTGTCTCCGATGTGGAAGGACTTTAAAAACTACTTGAAACATAAGCGCAAGGAGATGACATTGGAAGACCTTATTTTTCGCCTAAGGATTGAAGAGGACAACAAGGCTGCAAAAAAAAAATCTCGTGGAAATTCAATAATAATGGATGAAAATATTGTTGAGGAAGCTTCAACGAGCAAAAAGAGAAAGAAGCCGTTTTGAACAAAGAATTACCCAAGCAAAAAGAAGTTCAAAGGTAATTGCCACAACTGTGAAAAAGTTTGACACAAGGCTGCTGAATGTCGTGCACCAAAGAAGGACAAGAAGAAAAGTCAAACAAACATGATTGAGAAGAATGATGAAATAGACGATTTATGTGCCATGCTTTCGGAATGCAACCTAGTTGAAAATCCTAGACAATTGTGGATTGATTCGAGGGCAACTCGTCATGTTTGTGCTAACAAGGAGTTGTTTACTTCTTATGCTCCCCCTGGACCCAATGAGATAGTTTTTATGGAAAATTCCACTACTGCAAAAATTGAAGGAATGAGCAAGATAACTTTGAAGATGACTTCTGGCAAGATTGTGACTCTAAATGATGTCCTTCATGTTCCTGAAATGCGGAAGAATTTAGTCTCGACATCACTTCTTGTCAAGAATGGCTTCAAGTGTATTTTTGTTTTCGACAAGGTTGTAGTTAGTAAGAATGAAATGTATGTAGGAAAATGTTACCTTACTGAGGGCCTTTTCAAACTTAATGTAATTGCCATTGATATGGATAAAATTTTAGCTTCTTCTTACTTGCTTGTGTCAAATAATTTGTGGCATGAATGTTTAGGCCACGTCAACTTCAAAAATTTAAGAAAAATGATTAATTTGGAAGTATTGCCTAAGTTTGAATGCAATAACTCAAAATGTCAAATATGTGTGGAATCAAAGTATGTTAAACATCCTTATGAGTCAGTTGAAAGGAATTCAAATCCTTTAGACTTAATTCACACAGATATTTGCGACATGAAGTCAATACCATCTCGCGGTGGGAAAAAGTATTTTATAACTTTTATTGACGACAATACTAGATATTGTTATATTTACTTACTTAACAGTAAAGATGAAGTAATTGATGCATTCAAGCAATACAAAAATGAAGTTGAAACACAACTAGACAAAAAGATCAAAATGATAAGAAGTGATAGGGGCGGCGAATATGAATATCATTTGAAGAAATATGTTTGGAAAATGACATTATTCACCAAATAACTGCCCCTTACTCACCGCAATCTAATAGAATTGCAGAAACACGTTAAAGAAGATGATGAATGCCTTGTTAATAAGTTTTACTTTACCTCAGAACTTATGGGGGGAAGCTATTCTTACAGCTAACTGAATACTGAATCGAGTTCCCCATAGCAAACGACAATCCATTCCATATAAAAAAAGGAAAGGAAGGAAACCCAACTTAAAATATTTTGAAGTGTGAGGTTGTTTGGCTAAAGTGAAAGTTCCTAAACCCAAAAGGGTAAATATTAGACCAAAAACCGCTGATTGCATTTTCGTAGGATATGCAACAAATAGTAAGGCATATCGTTTTCTGGTTCATAAATCAGAAAATCTCGACATTCATATTAATACGGTAATTGAATCAGATAATGCTAAATTCTTTGAGAATATTTATCCATATAACATAGAATGTGAGTCGTCTAATGAAAAATCTAAACGACCTCGGGAAGAAGCAAAGGAAAGTACTTTTAATGAGGAAAATCTTAGACGTAGTAAACGTCAAAAGACAGCTACTTCCTTTGGACCAGATTTTCTGGCATTCTTATTGGAAAATGAGCCTCAAATGTTCAAAGAAGTAATGTCTTCCTCAGAAGCATAATATTAGAAAGAGGAAGTCAATAGTGAGATAGAATCCATATTAAGTAATCTTACTTGGGATTGGTTGATATTCCTCCGGGAAATAAACCTTTGGGTTCTAAATGTATTTTCAAAAGGAAAATGAAAGTTGATGGTACTATTGACAAATATAAGGCAAGATTAGTTGTTAAAGGGTTTAGACAACGAGAAGGTCTTGATTACTTTGACACATACTCGCCGGTAAAAGGATTAGATCTATCCGGTTGTTAATAGCGTTAGCCATCAATCCATCAGATGGATGTAAAGACAACCTTCTTAAATGGAGATTTGGAGGAAAAAATCTATATGGAACAACCTGAAGGGTTTGTAGTTCCCGAAAAGAAAAGAAGGTGTGTCGACTTGTTAAGTCACTTTATGGACTAAAACAAGCACCAAAACAATGGCATGCGAAATTTGACCAAACAATATTTGTCAAATGGTTTCAAGATCAATGAGTGTGACAAATGTGTTTACATTAAGAATACTCCAAATCAAATAGTCATTGTTTGTTTATATGTGGATGATATGTTGATAATGAGTAACGACATTGCTAACATAAATGATACCAAGTGCATGCTTACCAGTAAGTTTGTTATGAAAGACTTAGGAGTTGCCGATTTAATTTTGGGAATTATGATCCTTCAGACTCCTCAAGGTCTAGCTTTGTCTCAATCTCATTATATTAAAATGGTACTTGAAAAGTTCAAATCTTTGGACTTTAAAGAAGCAAAAACGCCAATTGATTTAAACGATACTCTTATAAAAATAAAGGTCAAAGAAAGTCTCAATTGGAATATGCTCGAGTGTTGGGAAGTTCGATGTACATTATAAATTGTACAAGACCTGATATAGCTTGTGCGATAAGTAAGCTTAGTCAATGCACAAGTAATCTCAACCAAGCTCATTGGATAGCAGTGAAGCGAGTTTTGGGTTATTTGAAATATACCCAAGACTATGCATTGCATTGCAATAATTATCCCGCATTTATTGAGGGATATAGTGATGAAAATTGGATCACCGGATTAACGAAATCAAAATCCACAAGTGGATATATTTTTACCATTGGTGGAGGAGCAGTGTCTTGGAAGTCATCCAAACGGACATGCATCGCCCGCTCTACAATAGAGTCCAAGTTTATAGCTTTAGACAATGCCGGTGAAGAAGCTGAATGGCTCCGAAATTTCTTAGAAGACATTCCATTTTCGTCCAAAGCTTTGGCACCTGTATGCATACATTGCGACAGTCTAGCAACAATAGGAAGGGCTGGGAGCGTTATGTATAATGGGAAATCTCTTCACATTCGACGAAGGCATAATACCGTTAGAAAACTACTCTCTAGTGGAATTATGACATTTGACTATGTAAAGTCAAAAGATAAAGTATCAGATTCGCTTACAAAAGGTCTACCTAGAGAGGCGGTTGAGAAGTCATCAAAGGGAATGTGACTATGGCCGATGACAAGTCACTGTGGAGGTAACTCTACCTAGAAGACTGGAGATCCCAAGATCTAGGTTCAAGGAGATCAAACAAAGTCATTAGTGACGGTTCAACATTGTCAAATAAAATTTTGGTACATTCTCATGATAAAGACTATGTTCAGTACCAAGGATAAAGCGTTAAGACTTTTTAATGGTTTCTAAGTTTGATACGAGGTATATCAAATAGTGTATCTACGGGATAACACGTTTAGGAATCACCTATATAAGTGTGAAGTGTAAGCCGCTTCAAGGAGAATGTTGTAAGGCCAATTCTCTACGCACTTATGAAACAAGGCAGTGTTCATGGCTGAAACGAACATAACAATGAGAATGGAAGATGGTTAAGGGTTGATTGTGTGACATATGGTTGTTTAGGTATACACCAAAGTTCGACGGTTCAAAGATATAAAATCTACCGATTGATCGAGTATACCCACATATGTTCACTACAAAAAGTTCAAAGGGAAACCTACTTATCCAATTGCAATTAATCCTTACTTGCGAATCACATAATTTTTTCATGCATATTTGTTTTGGATAGCCATTCCCCATTCATGTGGGGGATTGTTGGGTTTTGTTATTAAAAACAAAAGAGGTGTGAATGAAAAATGGTGGAAAAAAAAATATAGGGAAATAAAATTTTGAATTAGTTCACTTCACTAATGCACTTTGTCCCTCATTGGAAGAAGGAAAGAAAATGTTTGTGCTTATATAGAGAAGCACATCTTCTAGCTCTTACAAAGTTAAGAAGAAGTGGTGCCTCGCGCCGTTGTCGTCGTCGCTCGGCCCGATTTCGGCTTCGGCTTCGGATTTGGTCAATTGATATGATTGAATGATTATTTTTTGGACCAAATTTATTTTCTTTTTCCATTTTCTTTTCTAATATTTTTTCGCAGAAAAAAATATGAATTTGGAAGATCGCTGAATCATTTTCCAACGGTCGAGTTCGAGACCAAACATTCCATTCAACAGAAATTTAAATAATTTATGCTGAATAGACACCTTATCAACGAACATGTACCTTTGCACCTGTTGGGACTCAACTTCGTGGGCTATAAATAGAGAGGCTTAGCCTCATTTTTCACCACCGAAAATCTGAATATCTTTCCCCTCAATCTTCTGCATTTGTTTTCAGAAGCAAAAATGTAAGCATTTTGTGTGATTTGCTCCGTCATTTGAGGTCGCTAAAAGTCTTTGATTTGAAGTGCCGCTATCATAGAATAATTATTCCGTTCTATACTGGGAGGAATAAATCCGAAACCTTGGGTAACTATGAGGGGATTAAATTCCTTAAGGACACACAAAAAACTTGTGGGCTCGAAATTTTTCTATTTTGTTTTCTTAAATTAATATTTACTGATTTTCTGATTTTGAATACAGTGAGATAACATTTTCGCAGTTACAACCGCCCATAATTGCGCAGCTAAATTGGCTACTTTCACCCCAATATATAAAAAAGGACATTTGTTGAAATATTATTATATTAATTCTATAATTACAATTTATCTAGCAATAATTAATTTTGATAATTTAATTATTTCACAGTTACATCTTATCTGTTGCACCCTATACATTCAAACTTCTATAATACTTCATAATAATTTTAACCTAATATAAAAAGATAAATGAGCGATAAATATTTATCATATAAAACACAAGTGCTTCAACACTTCAAAGTTACATCATCCAGATAATTACTATTTTGATTCCCGAAGTTTTACTTGGGAGGACTTGTTCAAAAGTTGTCTGTATTCCAAACCCGAATTACACTTCAGATTTTGCAATATTGTTTTCTTCCCGATACAAATGGCAATACTTCTGACCCTAATATGGTAAATTGAGATTAAAGAGTATAACTTAACGTTCTATAAAATAAGTTATGATTAGTGCCATGTGTCTGAAAAAAGTCGTACACTCTTCACTCCAGAGTTATACGCAAATGTATCTGTGGGAATTAATCTCTCATTAATACCTCCAACTTTCACATAAAAATGAATATATAGTAGCTACTTCTAGTGTATTCACTTTGCGGACTTCTCTGCTAAATTTAGGATTAACTTTTTGGTAATTCGTAAAGTCGATAATTTGTGGTATATCAACTTCTAATTTTTTCATATTGTTTAAATTGCACGCTAAAGGAGACAAGAATCTAGTAAACGTATTTGAAGGTCCAAAGAAATTCCTTGAATTTCAAGTACTAGTAAGGACAAGAACGAAGAACTTAGAAGATCGAGGTCAAAATATTCAAAGTTTTTTAAATTTCCTTGTCTTCTTTTGTCTTTTATTGTCTCCTGTCAAATCACACGGTTATATCCCTAAGACCCTAAGTGAAGTTCAAGTTCAACATTCCTTCCCTAGGAATTCTCCTTTCTCTTTCAAAACTACAATATAGTATTACAAGTGGGTAAACTCTAAAATTCTATATTCACACGACATCCTTCGAAGGAAAAATAACCCATTTTGTCGACATACAGAAACCTATATAACTAGCAACACAAATTTAGCAAAACATAAATAAAAGAGCCAAAAACAAAACAAGAAAAACCTAATTAGGGCTAACTTCAACATTGATCAGAAGAGTGTTCAAAGATAGAAAAAGAAAAATGCAGCGTGCACTAGTTGGGAGCTTATTGCAACGCGAAGTTCAAATAAGCAGAAACCAAATCACCAAAAAAGTGATTAGATCACAATTACCATGTGAAGTTTTCATTAACCACAGAGGAAATGACACAAAGAGAACGATAGCTTCATTGCTATATGATCATCTTACACGTTTAAGGATTCGATCATTTTTAGACAACAAGAACATGAAGCCAGGTGATAAATTGTTTGAAAAAATTGACAGTGCCGTAAAAGAATGCAAAGTTGGAGTGGCTGTGTTTTCTCCACGTTATTGTGATTCTTACTTTTGCCTTCACGAATTGGCTCTCTTTGTAGAATCAAAGAAAAAGGTGATTCCCATATTTTGTGATGTTAAGCCTTCTCAGCTTCGTGCTGTGAATAAGGCAAATCTTCCACTTCGACCCGAAGAAATTTTGAGGTTTAATTTGGCCATTGAAGAGGCTAAACTAACCGTTGGACTTGATTTCGACTCTAACAAAGGGTACGTTATATTAGTGTCTACATTTTCACGTTATTAATGTATTATATCTTGCATGTTAGTTAATATTTTCACTAATGCTATCATAGAAATCTTGATCTACTACTACTAGCGATTACCTGATAAGTGGCATTATTGTTAATTAATACTGTGAACCCACATAACTTAAGGTATTAAATTTTAAAGCATGCTGATTAAGGTGTATATGTAGGTGGCATCTTAAACTATTTTATGAAATATATTAATCATTTAATGAGAGTTAAGTATGTATCTTGCGTGTCTTGGATTCATAGAGAGTATGTACGTAGTAATTAATATCTTTTCATCTCCCTCTTACATTTGGACCATTTAACTTGTTTGTAGGAATTGGTCGGATGTGGTGACAAAAGCTGCTGATGTTGTCATTGAGAGCTTGATAGAGATTGAGGACGAGCAAACCAGAAATCAGACTACTCATACCGTTTTCTGATCGATGTCTTAATTTTGTGATACAATGACAATAAAGATCATATATATGACTATACCATAACCATACCATGTCCACCCAAAAAAGAAAAAAAAAAAAAAAAAAGTTTCTGGTTTTGAATAAGTAATCAATTTCGTGTTCTAGCAACAGATTTTAGTGATTTACTCACCCTTGTTCTTTGTAGTATAATTAACAAGTAGAGATATTTTTGGTGCAACATGTCCAGCATATGTAGTATAGTTTCCGTTGGCATTATGTGACAGGAAGGCTGAATTAACTCTCTGATAATTTATTTATTGTTAAATATAAGTTTGTTCAAGTGTAAAGTTCATCCAATAAGTTTCCTTTAATGTTTTCGTTGTTTCTTTATGTCATTTTCCTCTTTCTTGTATTAGTTCAAGATATAATTTTATTTTCTGCATTTGTAAAACCTCCTACTCTCTATTTTCCCCTATTACGTGGACTAATGAAAAGGCCATTTTAGGTTACATTATCAAATAATTATTGGATTTCCCCCCCTTAAATGAATGATTTTTAAGGTAAAGTATGGTTACAAATAGATTTGCAAACCAAATCCAGAATCAATTTCTTGGGTCGTTTGTTTTCAAGAACAGTCCAAACCCATGAAAATTCGGAGAAATTCAAAAATAGCTAGATTTACAAGTGGTCATTCAAAAATAAACACACTTTCAAAAGTAATCGGAATTTAGCCACTTTTCATGTAAAGATAAATCTGATCGAAAACACTGTTCAAAATCCGGAGAATACTCTAGTATATTATATACTGGAGTTCCAGCATAAGTATACTGGAACTTGCTGGAACTCCAACATAATATAATGTAGTTCCAGCATAAGTATACTAGAACTCCAGCATAATATATTGGAGTTCCAACTAAGTATATCGGTCCAGTATAATATGCTGGAAGTTCATACACAAGTGCTCGAATCTCCAGTACATTATGCTGGAACTTTCCGCGTGTTGGAGTTCCAGCATAATATGCTGGAAGTTCATATACAGGTACACCGAACTCCAGTATATTATGCTGGACCGATCTCTGTTGCAGTAAAATAGTGACAATTTTTCAATAACTTGGCAAACATTGACTATTTTTAAATAATCAGTCCGAAAACTGGCTAACCGTGCTATTTTTACAAGAAAATCAGAAAGAAGTTTCTAGCCCAAAAGCAACTCCTAGCCCATGGCATGTTTGTTTAATTACAATACGACCTTCTTATTTTTAAATTTTAGGTTTTCTTTTTCCATTTAAATTTAAGGTTCTCGCATTTCTAAATGGAAAAAAGGCCGGATTTACCCTATGTACTTGGCTAAATAGTGTACATTCTTTATTATACTTTTCATTTAAATCCACCCCTACCATTATTAAAGTTAACAAAAATGTCATGTCCTAACAGATGTCCGCTGTGACACCCTAGACCCTCAAAAATATAAATATGCTATTTTCTTAATGGATATTATGTAACTAAGCATTCTTAATTTTGAGACAACTTCTACTTGTGGGTCCCACTTCCTTTTTAAATTTCTTTAATCTTCCTTTTTTTTTGTTCCACCTGCACATCTCCTCCATCGATACACCTGATACTCTTCATTTTCTTTACATTATGGTTTCTTGTGTTATATATAATTCTAGGTACTAACGCTTTCTTGATTTATTAGTTCATTGTTCAATCCCATTATGAACGACACAACTGAGAAATGGATGAAGGCTTCACTTATTGAAGTACGTGTTTTAGCTTTATAAATATTTAATTTTTGCTCTTTTTATTTCTTCTATATTTCATTTTTTCTAGGTTTATTGTGTGCATTTATAGATTTTTGAATTAGATTTTAGTTTAATTAGTTTGTTAAAGGTGTTAAGGGATCGGATTTATTATTTTAAAGCCAAATTGGCCCGAAAATTGGACCAAAATCGCAGACCCAGTAGCTCCAAGACCTAGCCCGGATGGGCTTCTTGGAAGACACCAAAACAACGTCGTTTTGGTTAAGTGGGTGAGATCAAATCCCAACCCTTTATCTCTCCCAAATCCAACGGCTCTCATCATTTCGCACCCTAGGTAATTAAAGCCTAGTTTAACAAAAAATTTGCCCCATTTCCCTTATTACTCTCCCCCTTTCTTCTTCCTCTCTCCTCTTTCTCCTCTCTGCCGCTCTACCCGCGCAGCCCTGCTCTGCCGCTAGAAATCGCCCATCGGCGACGACCGTCCTCCAAAGACTCCTAAATTCACACCACGACCTCCTCTCCTCACCCTCTTTCTAGATCCACAATCCAAATCTTCCAAATTCCTACCAAAAAGTGGCAAAACCAAATTCCAATCATGTCGCCACCGCTCATCGCCTGCAATCCCCCCAAAATCGCACCATCTCCTCCTTTTCTCCTCATCTCTCCATATGTCTAAGTCAAATCCTCAAAAGCCTCATCACCGTCGACCTCCACCTCTATCCGTCCGACAACCACCAAATGCCCCGAACCTCTGTTTTAGCTATTATCGACTCAAAGACCTTCGTTTCTTTTTGGCAAGACACTGAAACCTCTTCGAACAGTTTCAAGCATGCTCGTTAGGTATAATTGTGATCCTTTCACTTTATTTTTGATATTTTCTATATAAGTAGGTTAATTTGTGATTCTTCTATTGTTGGTTTGCTGTTTGTTAGCTAGTCTTAAGTTAAGTTTATTTAAATTAGTCATCTCTATTTAGCCTAGTTGTTTATTAGATTCTCTTCGACCAAACTGATCTTAGTATCTTCGAATCGTTTACTTAGTTAGTTGATTGTTTAGTTGTTGAACGCCGTCATCCGATTATTAACAATGCTCGTCTAATTTATGTATTGATCGTTAGCTTGTGATTCAATTGCTTGTTCTATGTTAGTTTACGTTTTATTTCCATTTAAAGTCTTGTTTATGTTTTGTCAATTCTTAGTTTTTTGAGTTTGATTTGGTTCAAAATCAGTAGGGTGATATTGATGTTGTTAAAATATGAAGTTTAGATAATTTTATCAACAAATAGGGTACTAATAGCCTACTTTTTACTAGTAGGGTGGCTGAAATGATATTTTTTCTCCTTTCTTGTGCAATAGCAAATTTTCAGGTTGTCCTTATACCTTTTGGACAACCTTTGAACAATACTTAGCATGCATAGTCAATCCTTTTTGGATAGACTTTTGGTGAACCAAAATCTGTCCCAAAAGTGACTTTATTTGCCTAGTTATGTCACGACCCAAAATCCACTATAGGTCGTGATGGCGCCTAACGCCGCCGTCAGGCAAGCAACTATGTTTGATCCACTTGATTACTCATTTTTATTTCTTTGAAATCATAATTTCTATTAGTTAAATAGTACGAATAGAATTTGCAGGACAAATGATAATATTTTTCACAAACTACAACGATGAATAACCTGTAAGCACCCCTAAAACCCGGTGTCACAAGGCATGAGAATCAGTTAGGAAATATGATAACATACAACACCTATCTAAAATACAAATTAGACAGGAAAAATGTAAATAACTCTGATGGAGATTCTGTGTGCTGCGAACTCGTAATATGGGATGCAGCTCACCTAAATCCCCGCAATAGCCGCGTCTCTGCGCCCACAAGACCACTAGACATATACGTACCTGGACAAAATGTGCAGCAAGTGTAGTATGAGTACATAAATCAACGTGTACCCAGTAAGTATCTAGTCTAACCTCGAGAAGTAGTGACGAGGGGTCGGCTTCGACACTTACTATGGGCTAACAATAAAGTACTGATATTATAATTAAGCATGGATTATATAAATACAGCTGAACACTCAATAACAAGAAATAAATAAACAATTATTTCCCTAATAAGTAAATCAAAAATTTATTTCCATTATCTAACAAATTTTATCCCTCAAGCCAATGAAACAATATCAATTATAATTGGACTCCAAAAATTATTACGCATGAATTGTGCCGAGGCCGTACAACCCGATCCAATATACAAATATATAAATTGTGCACTGCCGAGGGTCGAACGACACGAACCATAGATGCATCTATCTGCTATCGAGGCATTCAGACCGTTCCATTAGAAGAGAAAAATACATTAAAACAACCGATTAAAAATTTATTAAGAGGCTAATATCCAAAGAAATGCCAATTCTCATCAATGGTCAAGTGACACGTCCAAAAATCAAGTAAATGAAGTTTAACCTTTTACAATTACTTTATCAAGTTATAATATGAGTTAAGCAATTAAATTAAATAGTAGGGTGAAAACATCGCAAGTATAATATGATTTGGGTCCTAGACTACCCTGACATAAGAAAAATTAGTACCTACGTGCGGGCTCTCGTCACTTCGTGCGTACGTAGCCCCCACAAATAGAAGCACATATTAAATCAATTCACCAATGGTTTTAATTCTCTCTTCTAAGGTTAGAAAAGTGACTTACCTCGTGCCCGCTTTCCGGTCACAATTTCGCTCTAAAGCCCCAACTTGGTGCCGCTCAATCCGAAACTAGTCAAACAACGTGCAAATTAATCAAAGATATAATCCAAGGATTGAAATTTAACAATTTATAAAAATTTCCAACTCCGCTAAAAAAATTAGCAGTGGGGCCCACGTGTTAATTCACCAATGGTGTTAATTACCTATTATAAGGTTAGAAAAGAGACTTACCTCGCCTTAAAGACCACTTTACGGTCACAATTTCGCTCTAAAGCCCCAACTTGGTGCCGTTCAATCCGAAACTAGTCAAACAACGTGCAAATTAATCAAAGACATACTCCAATGCTTGAAATTTAATAATTTATAAAAATTTCCAACTCCGCTAAAAAGGTTAGAAGTGGAACCCACGTCTTGGAACCCGACGAAACTCACAACAACCCCTTTCGAGACGAGTTCAATCATACAAAAATTATCAAATTCCGACATCAGATTGCCTTTCAAATCTTCATTTTACATAATTGGAAGATTTTATAAAAATCTATTTCTTCTTCCATTAATCCACGAATTCATGATGTAATTAAGTATGGAATCATGAAATGTAATAATTATAGGATAAGTAACACTTACCCCAATGTTTTCCCTTGAAAATATCTCAAAAATCGCCCTTTACTGAGCTCCTAATCGTTAAAAATGGAGAGCTTAAATCTGCTGCCCAGTCATTTACCCTTTGCGATTATGGCCAAATTCCCACGACCGCGAGCCATAGAATTTTTCCAGCATTTTTTACTCTATGCGATTGTGGCCATTCTCCCGCGATCGCGGAAAATAAATATTTCCAACAACCTTCTCCAACTTATACAGACAGCCTATAGTATAATGGTCATAATATTGTTTACTTAAATTCAAATAAAAAATTATTTAACTTTCTGAAATCTAGACACCAAGATCTAAAATTTTCATGTTTTGGTTATCTCCCAATTTTTTATATTTCGAGATATAAGCTTCCAAAGTCAGCCCTGTGCAACACAAAATTCTTCTTCGCAATTTCCAAATATCTTCTCGGACAGCCTGTAGTGTACAAACCATAACTTTTTGTACACACCTATAAATTACAAATGGTTTGATTTTATAAAAACTTGACACAAAGTAGTACAACCTTTATTTTTGGATCATCTCCAAATTTCTTATAGATTGCGAGATATAAGCTTTCAAAATCGGATCAGTGCAGTATAAAGTTTCCTCTACGCGATTGCGAAAGGTCTTCCACGATCTCGAATCACTGGCCAATTTCTCCAATTTTACTCATCGCAATCGCGGTCAATTCCCCGCGATCGCATAGCACACTGCTGTAGTTAAAATCCAACAGCTAAATATGGCTTAGAAATGGTCCGAAACCACCCCGAAGCTCTCCCGAGCCCCTCAGGACCTAGTATGAACATACCAACAAGTCTCAAAATATAAAACGGACTTAGTTGAGGCCTCAAATCACATCAAACAATGCTAAAAACACGAATCATTCCCCTAATTCAAGCCTAATGAAATTAAGGAATTCCAACTTCTACATTCGATGCCGAAACCTATCAAATCAATTTCGATTGACCTCAAATTTTGCACACAAGTCATAATTGACATTACAGACCTACTTCCACTTCCGGAATCGGAATCCGACTCCAATATCAAAAATTCCACTCCCCGTCAAACTTCCAAAAACCTTCAACTTCCAGCTTTCGCCAAACGATCCTGAAATGACCTACGGACCTCCAAATCCACATCCGGACGCCCTCCTAAGATCAGAATCACCATAAAAAGCTATTCCCACTCTCGGAAAAGGACACCGATAAAATTAAAATACACTTCAACCCAAACTTATGAAATTCTTCCAAAATTCTAACTTTCCATAATAAGCACTAAAATGCTCTCGGGTCACCCAAAACCCGATCCGGACATATGTCTAAGTCTGAAATCATCATACAAACCTATTGGAACTTTCAAATCCCAATTCCGAGGTCGTTTTCTCAAAAGTCAAACCTTAGTAAACTCTTCCAACTTAAAGCTTTTGAAATGAGAATTTTCTGTCCAAATCAACTCTGAACTTCACGAAATTCAATTCCGAACGTGCTAAGAACTGCTCCGGAGTTGTCCAAAATTACCTTTTAACACCTCGTGCACCTATCCGTGCTACCCAACCTAGTTGAGCACATTAGCTCAAGCCAGTCTCAAGATCCTCTCTTTTATTTAGTCAAATAGGCCTTAAAGCCAAATTCCAACATCCGAAATCCTATACCAGGCTTGCTTTCAACATACGAACACCGTATCAGTCACTACATCCTGCACCAAAACATGATTTATACCCTTAGTGGAACGACCCAGTTTACCCTCCGAAAGGTATCGTGACGACACCTAGTCTCTATGACTAGGTAAGCCTAAAATTTGCAGAAATGACAGAATCAATAAAATAAAGACAGAAAAGATATCAAGTAGATGTAACGTAGCTGCTCAGCATATACATTTATACTTCCCAAAACCCGGAATGTCACAATAGCCACAAGATCTTTACTAAATGTAGCTCTATACAATGAAACATCGAAAAAATATACAAGTCTTCTATGCCTATAATAGAGTAGAAGGGGACTCGTGGGATTCTGCGGACGCGGCAGAACTACCTCGCGGGTCTCCTGGATGCTGGTAGACAACTCATAACCATGAAACTGGATGCTGGTACCTGGATCTACACATGGTGAAAACATGCGCAGGAAAGGGCGTGAGTACTCCACATTCGGTACTCTGTAAGTGCCAAGCCTAACCCAGTCAAGTAGTGACGAGGTCAGGTTGAGGCCCTACTGAGTTTGTAAAAACAAGTCAATATATAATTTAAAAAATAGTGAAATATAGATAAGCAATGATAACAGGATTAACGAAGACGGAAAGGTTTAATAATAGAAAGAGAGCCCTCGGCTCAACACAACATATATCTCAACAGTAAATGTGCAATACAGTACACGGGGAAAGCTCCCGGATCTCGGTCCGTAGTCCCAATTTAAATATGCATTTCAGTACAGGGGGAAAGCTCCCGAATCTCGGTCCGTAGTCCAAATTTAAATATGAATGCAGTACAGGGGGAAGCTCCCGGATCTCGGTCCGTAGTCCCAATTTAAATATGCAAAGCAGATATATGTCAATTATGGCTTAAGTAAACAATCCAGGAAAAACAACATGTAAGGATAGAGTAAAACTACCTAAGCATGATGTGACTAGTAGCAAATAAGAGGAATTCAAGTCAGAATAGGTAGGCATGATTACTCTTAAGCTATCTACTCAATTAAGATAGGAAACAGTAATATATGAATGAAAATGAGCTTTCATGGGAGTAAAATAGGATTTTAGCAACAATGACCCGTATACACACTCGTCACCTCGCGTACACGGCGTCCACATAACAAAATCACTACAAAATTCCTAAGGGAAAGTCCCCAACACAGAATTAGTCAAGCCACTCACCTGGACTGCGCTAATCAACTCAATACCAAGCTCTTGCCACGAGTATCGGACTCCGGGTGGCCCAAATCTATTCAAATCGATTGCATGGTGTAAATATCACTTCAAGGGAAATAAATATCTAATTATTTATAAGCTAATACACGAATTTAGGAAATTCATCCAAAAAGTCCCCCGGGCCCACATCTCGGAATCGGGTATAATTTATATTTTCTGGACTCCCATTCACTCACGAGTCTAACCATATAAGAATCTCTCAAATTGGAAGTCAAATACCCAATCAAAACTCAATAATTCGGTCTATGAAGTTCATCCCATTTCCCCCATAATTTTCCAAATTAAAGGTTGGATTTAAGATTGGAATCATGGAAATTGATCTATAATTGATAGAAATCACTTACCCAAGTTACCCAGGTGTAAAAGTCTTCAAAAATTCGCCCTTCCCGAGCTCTCAAGTTCGAAAAATGGAAAATAGCATAAACCCTCAGATTTGGGGTTTTAATATTCTGCCCAGACATTTACCTTATACGATCGCGTACAATGAGTCGTGATCGCGGAGAGTAATGAAACACGCGCCTGAAATTCCTTCATCGCGATTGCGATTAAAGGCATGCGATCACGGACCTTCTGACCCTACAGCAATGCGATCGCAACTGGACTTGTGCGATCGCAAAGCACAATCTCTGACCACCTCAACCAAGCACTATGTGATCGCGGACTCATTCACGCGATCACAGACTTATTCACGCGATCGCAGAGAACACTCAACTACTGCTGTAAAACCAGCAAAGGCTTATGCCAAAAACATGCCCGTTTGGGCACCCGAAAGATACCCGAGGCCCCCGGGACTTCAACCAAACCTACCAACCAACCCTAATACCTCATTCAAACTTGGTCGAGCCTTAAAACAAATCTCATAACATCAAAACCATCAATTATGCATAGATTCAAGCCTAAGAACTTAGGAAATTTCTAGAATTCACATCCGATGCCGAAACACGTCTAAACTCCTCCGAATGACCTCAAAATTTGCACACAAGTCATAAACGACATTACGGAACTACTGTCGCTTTCGGAAGTCCGTTCCGAGTATGGTATCCAAATCTCACCTATCGGCCGAAATTGCTGAAATTCTAACTTTCGCCAATTCAAGCCTAAATCCACAACCGACCTCGAAAACACATTCCGAGCATGCTTCTAACCCCGAAATCACCCAACGGAGCTAAAGGAGTCGACGAAATTCCATTCCGGATCCGTCTTCACACAACTCTAGCTACGACCAGATTTCTAAAGCTAAATTCCACATTTATGGACTATGATTCCAAAATCACCCCGGATTTCAACACTCGACGCCCCGACAAGTTCCAAACATAAATAGACATGGGAGAAACGTTAAATAGCTGATCGGGGCGCAAATTCATAAAACAACCGACTGGGTCGTTACATCCTCCCCCTCTTAAGAAAATCGTTCATCCTCGAACGAGCATAGAAACATACATAGGGCTGGGAAAAAATGAGGGTACTGACTCTGCATATCCTGCTCGGTCTCCCAAGTCGCCTCCTCGACTAGCTGACCCCTCCACTGAACCTTTACCAACGCAATATCCTTTGACCTGAGCTTCCTGACCTGCCTGTCCAATATAGCCACAGGCTCATCAACATATGATAGATCCTTGTCCAATTGGACTGAGCTGAAGTCCAAGACATGAATCGGGTCACCGTGATACTTCCGGATCATGGAGACGTGGAACACCGGATGCACCCCTGCTAGGCTGGGAGGCAGGGCTAGCTCATAAGCAACCTCCCCAACACGTCGCAACACCTCAAAAAGGCCAATAAATCTCTGACTCAGCTTGCCTTTCTTCCCGAACCTCCTGACGCCCTTCATAGGCGATACCCGAAGCAAAACACGATCACCAGCCATAAATGCCAAGTCACGAAGCATATCCTTGAGAATTAGAATCGGGCGCTCGGACTGCCTGTCCGTCTGAGGGTGAAACGTTGTACTCAACTCTACCCTGGTGCCTAACTCCTGCTGAACGGCTCTCCAGAACCGTGAAGTGAACTGTGTACCTTTGTCTGAAATGATAGATACTGGAATACCATGGAGGCGAACAATCTCTCCGAACAGCCAACCTCTCTGATGAATATGTAGTCAGAACAGGAAGAAAATGGGTTGATTTGGTCAGCCGATCCACAATCACCCAAATAACATCATGCTTCCTCAAAGTGTGAGGAAGTCCAACCACAAAGTCCATAGTGATCCACTCCCACTTCCACTCTGGAAGCTCAATCTGCTGAAGTAACCCTCCCGGTCTCTGATGCTCATATTTGACCTGCTGACAGTTGAGACACTTGGCTACAAACTCTACTATATCCTTCTTCATCCTTCGCCACCAATAGTGCTGTCTCAGATCCTGGTACATCTTCACGGTACCCGAATGGATGGAATACCGCGAACTATGGGCCTCCTCAAGAATCAACTCCGAATCTACGTTGGGCACACAGATACGGCCCTGCATCCTCATCACCCCATCATATCCTATAGTCACATCTCTGGCATCACCCCGCCGGACTCTATCCTGAAGAACCAAAAGGTGGGGATAATCATACTGGTGCTCTCTGATATGGTCATGAAGGGAAGATCGAGCAACCACACAAGCTAATACCCGGCAAGGCTCAGAAAGATCCAATCTCACGAACTGACTGGCTAAGGACTGAACATCTAAGGCTAGAGGCCTCTCAGTTGCATGAAGGTATGCCAAACTCCCCAAACTCTCCACCCGGAGACTCAAGGCGTCGGCCACCACATTGGCCTTCCCCAGGTGGTATAATATTGTGATGTCATAAACCCGGTAGCAACTCCAACCACTTGTGCTGGCGTAAATTTAGATCCTTCTGCCTGAATATATGCTGCAAACTCCGGTGACCCGTGAATATCTCACAGGGAACACCGTATAAATAAGGACGCCATATCTTCAGAGCGTGAACAATCGCTGCTAACTCGAGATCATGAACATGGTAGTTATTTTCATGGACCTTCAACTGCCTAGACGCGTAGGCAATCACCCTACCGTCGTGCATCAACACCGCTCCCAAGCCAATTCTCGAAGCATCACAATAAACTGTATAGGATCCGGAACCGCTAGGCAAAACCAATATAGAGCTGTAGTCAGGGCTGTCTTGAGCTTCTGAAAGCTCTCCTAACATTCCTCAGTCCATATAAAAGATGCACCCTTCTGGGTCAGTCTGGCCATAGGCGCTGAAATGGATGAAAATACCTCCACAAAACAGAGATAAACCCAGCCATACCGAGGAAACTGCGGATCTCAGTAGCTGAGGACGGTCTGGGCCAACTCTAAACTGCCTCCACCTTCTTCAGATCTACTTTGATCCCATCTGAAGACACCACGTGGCCTAGGAATGCCACAGAATCAAGCCAAAATTCACACTTAGAAAACTTGGCATACAACTTCTTCTCCCTCAATGTCTGAAGCACGGTCCTCAAGTGCTGCTCATGGTCCTCCTGGGACCTAGAATATACCAGAATGTCATCAATGAACACAATGACGAAAGTATCAAGATAAGGCCGAAATATGTTGTGCATCAGGTGCATGAAGGCTGCTAGGGAATTGATCAGCCCGAATGACATAACAAGGAACTCATAGTGGCCATATATGGTTCTGAAGGCAGTCTTGAGGATATCCATTTTCCAAATCTTCAACTGATGATAACCAGAACATAGATCAGTATTGGAGAACACCCTAGAACCCTGTAACTGGTCAAATAGATTATCAATGCGAGGCAATGGGTACCTGTTCTTCTCGGCTGTCACCTTATTCAGCTGCCGGTAGTCAATACACATACGCATCGGCCATCCTTTTTCTTCACAAATAATACCGGAGCGCCCCAAGGTGATACACTGGGCCTGATGAATCCCTTATCAATCAACTCCTATAACTACTCCTTCAACTGCTTCAACTCAGGAGGAGCCATGCGATAAGGAGTAATGGAAATGGGCTGAGTGCCCGGCAACAAGTCAATGCCGAAATCAATGTCCCTATCGGGTGGCATACCCGGAAGATCAGCTGGAAATACATCAGAATAGTCTCTGACAACTGGAACTGACTCAACTGTAGGGGTCTCAGTACTAACATCTCTCACATAAGCCAAACATGCATCACACCCATTTTCAACCATCCGATGAGCCTTAAGAAAAAAAATGACTCGGCGGGGAGTATACTCCAAGGAACCTCTCAACTCTAACCTCGGAAATCCTTGCATAGCCAGCGTCACGGTCTTGGCGTGACAGTCAAGAATAGCATAATAGGGAGACAACCAATCCATACCCAATATAACATCGAAATCTACCATACTGAGTAGTAGCAAATCAGCTATGGTCTAAAAATCACTGATAGTAATCAAACATGACCGATATACGCAGTCCACAATAAGAGAATCTCCCACCGGAGTAGGAAAATAAACAGGGGAACTCAAAGAGTCTTGGGTTATCCCCAGATGTGAAGTAAAATAGGAAGACACATATGAATATATAGATCCTGGGTCAAATAATACTGATGCATCCCTATGACAAACGGGAATAATACCTGTAATGACTGAATCTGAAGCAATGGCCTCGGACCTGGCCGGAAGTGCACAGTACCTGGCCAAGCCTCCCCCTCTAGGGCAACTTCGACCTCCCCGACCTCCACCTCGAGCTGCCTGAGGTGGTTGGGTAGTAGTTGGGGCTGGAAGAATAGCTGGATGACCTGGTGAAAGACGTGGAGCCTGATAAATATGAGGGGGTGCACCTTGATAAGTCTGAAGTTGTGCGCCCCTCCTCACTCTGGGGAAATATCTGATCATATGATGAGGGTCTCCACACTCGAAGCAACCCCTCGGAGGACGTGGTGGCCACTGCTGACTCTGAACTAGCCTGATGGGCTGACCAATGATACCACCTCGAGCAGGAGACACCTGAGATACTGGTGGTGCATAATAAGGCTCCTGAGGTCTAGGAGGAGCTGGAATACCGCTAGCTGCTGGGAGAGCTGAATGAACATGGAAACTCACAAAACCTTTACCATAGCGTGCTGCTTGTGCACGGGCTCCTAAAAATGACCAGTCTCTCGAGACCTCTTGGCCTCTCTCCTCCCTGTCCTGGGCTAACATAGTCTCAATCCTCCGGGCAATACTCACGGCATGCTGGTAAGTAATATCGGTCTCCAGCTCTCTGGCCATGTTGGTATGAATACTGGGGTGGAGTCCCTCAATAAAGCGTCGAACCCTTTCTCTAACAATGACAACAAAAGCTGGTGCATGGCGAGCGAAATCGCTGAAATGGACTGCATACTCTGACACAGTCATGGCACCCTGGCGTAGCTTCTCAAACTCCGCCAAGCATCCCTGAAGCTCTGAGGGACAAACTCAAGTAAGAACATCTCGGAAAACTGAGCCCAAGTAAGTGAAGCGTCCTCGTCCGGGCTACTAAGCTTAAAATCACTCCACCACTGATAAGTTTCTCCCCTCAGCTGGAAAGCAGTGAAACAAACCCCACCCGTCTCTACAATACACATAGTGCGGAGAATGCGATGACACCTCTGAAGAAAACTCAGGGCGTCATCCGAAATTAGTCTGCTGAACTCAGGTGGGTGGTACTTCTTGTACCTCTCAAGTCGGAGCTGCTCTACCTCAGAAATAGCTGTCCTAGTCTCATGCTGAGCTGGAGCTGCTGGGGGCATAGGAATATACTCTGGGACCTCCCAATATGAACTCTCTGCTCAGGAGTACGGGCCACGGGAGTCTGTATCCCTCCTCCGGCCTAGGATGTAGTTGGAGCTATCGGAAGTAGACCCGCCTGAGACAGAGTGCCAAAGGCACTCAAAAACTGGGCCAATGCCTCCTGGAGGTCTGGAGTAACAGTATAGACCTCCTGTGCCCCTCCAACTGTAGTTGCTGGGGGATCTTCTGCCTCTGCTCTAGCCGGTGCTCGGGCTGCACTGCGTGCTCGTCCCCTGCCCCAACTCCGGTGGCTCTGACTAGGGGCTTGTGTGCCTAGTCATCAGTACGTCCGGTACGGGTACGAACCATCTGCAAGCAAGAATAGAATAAAGTTTAAGAATTTGATGACAGTAACTAGCACGATAAGGAATTCCAAAGGATCTGATTGTTCTTAACAGTTACATAGCCTCTCGAAGATAGATACGGACGTCTCCGCACCGATCCGCGGGACTCTAATAAACCGGCTTGTGAGGTGTGACTCCTATGAACCTAGAAACTCTGAAACCAACTTGTCACGACCCAATTTACCCTCCGAAAGGTATCGTGACGGCACCTAGTCTCTATGACTAGGTAAGCCTAAAATTTGCAGAAATGACAGAATCAATAATATAAAGTCAGAAAAGATATGAAGTAGATGTAACGTAGCTACTCAGCATATACATTTATACTTCTCAAAACCCAGAATATCACCATAGTCACAAGATCTTTACTAAATGTAGCTCTATACAATGAAATAGCAAAAAAATATACAAGTCTTCTATGCCTATAATAGAGTAGAAGGGGACTCATGGGATTCTGCGGACGCGACAAAACTACCTCGCGGTCTCCTGGATGCTAGTAGACAACTCCTAACCATGAAACTGGGTGCTGGTACCTGGATCTGCACATGGGGAAAACATGCACAGGAAAGGGTGTGAGTACTCCACATCCGGTACTGCGTAAGTGCCAAGCCTAACCCTAGTTAAGTAGTGATGAGGTCAGGTTGAGGCCCTACTGAGTTTGTCGAACAAGTCAATATATAATTTTAAAAATAGTGAAATACAGATAATCAATGATACCAGGATTAACGAAGGCAGTCTTGAGGATATCCATTTTCCGAATCTTCAACTAATGATAACCAGAACGTAGATCAATCTTGGAGAACACCCTAAAACCCTATAACTGGTCAAATAGATTATCAATGCGAGGCAATGGGTACCTTTTCTTCTCGACTGTCACCTTATTCAGCTGCCGGTAGTCAATACACATACGCATCGGCCATCCTTTTTCTTCACAAATAATACCGGAGCGCCCCAAGGTGATACACTGGGCCTGATGAATCCCTTCTCAAGCAACTCCTGTAACTACTCCTTCAACTGCTTCAACTCAGGAGGATCCATGCGATAAGGAGGAATGGAAATGGGCTGAGTGTCCGGCAACAAGTCAATGCCGAAATCAATGTCCCTATCGGGTGGCATACCCGGAAGATCAGCTGGAAATACATCAGAATAGTCTCTGACAACTGGAACTGACTCAACTGTAGGGGTATCAGTACTAACATCTCTCACATAAGCCAAATATGTATCACACCCGTTTCCAACCATCCGATGAGCCTTAAGAAAAAAAATGACTCGGCGGGGAGTATACTCCAAGGAACCTCTCAACTCTAACCTCGGAAATCCTTGCATAGTCAGCGTCACGGTCTTGGCGTGATAGTCAAGAATAGCATAATAGGGAGACAGCCAATCCATACCCAATATAACATCGAAATCTACCATACTGAGTATTAGCAAATCAGCTATGGTCTAAAAATCACTGATAGTAATCAAACATGACCGATATACGCAGTCCACAATAAGAGAATCTCCCACCGGAGTAGAAAAATAAATAGGGGAACTCAAAGAGTCTTGGGTTATCCCTAGATATGAAGTAAAATAGGAAGACACATATGAATATATAGATCCTGGGTCAAATAATACCGATGCATCCCTATGACAAACGGGAACAATACCTGTAATGACTGAATCTAAAGCAATGGCCTCAGACCTGGCCGGAAGTGCACAGTACCTGGCCAAGCCTCCCCCTCTAGGGCAACTTCGACCTCCCCGACCTTCAACTCGAGCTGCCTGAGGTGGTTGGGTAGCAGCTGGGGCTGGAAGAATAGCTGGAGGACCTGGTGAAAGACGTGGAGCCTGATAAATATGAGGGGGTGCACCCTGATAAGTCTGAAGTTGTGCGCCCCTCCTCACTTTGGGGAAATATCTGATCATATGATGAGGGTATCCACACTTGAAGCAACCCCTCGGAGGACGTGGTGGCCACTGTTGACTCTGAACTAGCCTGATGGGCTGACCAATGATAGCACCTCGAGCAGGAGGCACCTGAGATACTGGTGGTGCATAATAAGGCTCCTGAGGTCTAGGAGGAGCTGGAATACTGCTAGCTGCTGGGAGAGCTGAATGAACAGGGCGACTCATAAAACCTTTACCATAGCGTGCTGCTGGTGCACGGGCTCCTAAACAATGACCTGTCTCTCGAGACCTCTTGGCCTCTCTCCTCCCTGTCCCGGGCTAACATAGTCTCAATCCTATGGGCAATACTCACGGCATGCTGGTAAGTAATATCGGTCTCCAGATCTCTGGCCATGCTGGTCCGAATACTGGGGTGGAGTCCCTCAATAAAGCGCCGAACCCTTTCTCTAACAATGACAACAAAAGCTGGTGCATGGCGAGCCAAATCGCTGAAACGGACTGCATACTCTTACACAGTCATGGCAACCTGGCGTAGCTGCTCAAACTCCGCCAAGCATCCCTGAAGCTCTGAGGGACAAACTCAAGTAAGAACATCTCGGAAAACTGAGCCCAAGTAAGTGAAGCGTCCTCGTCCGGGCTACTAAGCTTAAAATCACTCCACCACTGATAAGTTTCTCCCCTCAGCTGGAAAGCAGTGAAACAAACCCCACCCGTCTCTACAATACACATAGTGCGGAGAATGCGATGACACCTCTGAAGAAAACTCAGGGCGTCATCCGAAATTAGTCTGCTGAACTCAGGTGGGTGGTACTTCTTGTACCTCTCAAGTCGGAGCTGCTCTACCTCAGAAATAGCTGTCCTAGTCTCATGCTGAGCTGGAGCTGCTGGGGGCATAGGAATATACTCTGGGACCTGCCCAATATGAACTCTCTGCTCAGGAGTACGGGCCGCGGGAGTCTGTGTCCCTCCTCCGGCCTGGGATGTAGTTGGAGTTATCGGAAGTAGACCCGCCTGAAACAGAGTGCCAAAGGCACTCAAAAACTGGGCCAATGCCTCCTGGATGTCTGGAGTAACAGTAGAGACCTCCCGTACCCCTCCAACTGTAGTTGCTGGGGGCTCCTCTTCCTCTGCTCTAGCCGGTGCTCGGGCTCCACTGCGAGCTCGTCCCCTGCCCCGACCCCTGTCTCTGGTGGCTCTGACTGGGGGCTTGTGTGCCTAGTCATCAGTACGTCTGGTACGGGTACGAACCATCTGCAAGCAAGAATAGAATAAAGTTTAAGAATTTGATGACAGTAACTAGCACGATAAGGAATTCCAAAGGATTTGATTGTTCTTAACAGTTACATAGCCTCTCGAAGATAGATACAGACGTCTCCGCACCGATCCGCGGGACTCTAATAAACCGGCTTGTGAGTTGTGACTCCTATGAACCTAGACACTCTGATACCAACTTGTCACGACCCAATTTACCCTCCGAAAGGTATCGTGACGGCACCTAGTGTCTATGACTAGGTAAGCCTAAAATTTGCAGAAATGACAGAATCAATAAAATAAAGATAGAAAAGATATGAAGTAGATGTAACGTAGCTGCTCAGCATATACATTTATACTTCCCAAAACCTGGAATGTCACCATAGTCACAAGCTCTTTACTAAATGTAGCTCTATACAATGAAATAGTGAAAAAATATACAAGTCTACTATGCCTATAATAGAGTAGAAGGGGACTCATGGGATTATGCGGACGCGACAGAATTACCTCGCGGGTCTCCTGGATGCTAGTAGACGACTCCTAACCATGAAACTGGGTGCTGGTACCTTGATCTGCACATGGGGAAAACATGCACAGGAAAGGGTGTGAGTACTCCACATCCGGTACTCCGTAAATGCCAAGCCTAACCCCAGTTAAGTAGTGACGAGGTCAGGTTGAGGCCCTACTGAGTTTGTCGAACAAGTCAATATATAATTTTAAAAACAGTGAAATACAGATAAGCAATGATAACAGGATTAACGAACACGGAAAGGTTTAATAACAGAAAGAGACCCCTCGGCTCAGCACATCATATATCTCAACAGTAAATGTGCAATGCAGCACACGGGGAAAGCTCCCGGATCACGGTCTGTAGTCCCAATTTAAATATGCTATGCAGTACAAGGGAAAAGCTCTCGGATCTCTGTCCGTAGTCCCAATTTAAATATGCAAAGCATATGTATGTCAATTATTGTAAACAATCCAGGAAAAACAACATGTAAGGATAGAGTAAACCTACCTAAGAATGATGTGACTAGTAGCAAATAAGAGGAATTCAAGTCAGAACAGATAGGCATGCTTACTCTTAGGCTATCTACTCAATTAAGATAGGAAACAGTAATATATGAATGAAAATGAGCGATTTCATGGGAGTAAAATAGGATTTTAGCAACAATGACCCATATACGCACTCGTCACCTCGCATACACGACGTCCATATAACAAAATCACTACAAAATGCCTAAGGGAAAATCCCCAACACAGACTTAGGCAAGCCACTTACCTGGACTGCGCTAATCAACTCAATACCAAGCTCTTGCCACGAGTATTAGACTCCGGGTGGCCCAAACCTATTCAAATTGATTGCATGGTGTAAATATCACTTCAAGGGAACAAAATAGCTAATTATTTATAAGCTAATACGTGAATTTAGGAAATTTGCCCAAAAAGTCCCCCGGGCCCACATGTCGGAATCGGGTAAAATATATATTTTTCGGACACCCATTCACTCACGAGTCTAACCATATAAAATCTCTCAAATCGGAGGTCAAATACCCAATCAAAACTCAATAATTCGGTCTATGAAGTTCATCCCATTTGTCCCATAATTTTCGAAATTAAAGGTTGTTGGAATCATGGAAATTGATCAATAATGGATAGAAATCACTTACCCAAGTTACCCAGGTGTAAAAGTCTTCAAGAATCGTCCTGCCCGAGCTCTCAAGTTCAAAAATATGGAAAATAGCATAAACCCTCAGATTTAGGCTTTTAATATTCTGCCCAGGCATTTTCCTTATGCGATCACGTACAATGAGTCGCGATCGCGGAGAGTAATGAAACACGCGCCTGAAATTCCTTCATCGCGATCGCGATTAAAGGTCTGCGATCGCAGACCTTCTAATCCTACAGCAATGCGATCGCGGCTGGACTTATGCGATCGCGAAGCAAAATCTTTGACCACCTCAACCTAACACTACGCGATTGCGGACTTATTCACGTGATCGCAGAGAACACTCAACTGCTGTTGTAAAACTAGCAAAACCAGCAAAGGCTTAGGCAAAAAACATGCCTGTTTGGGCACCTGAAAGACACCCGAGGCCCCCAGGACCTCAACCAAACCTACCAACCAACCCTAATACCTCATTAAAACTTGGTCGAGCCTTAAAAACACATCTCATAACATCAAAATAATCAATTATGCATAGATTCAAGCCTAAGAACTTAGGAAATTTCTAGAATTCACATCCGATGCCGAAACACGTCTAAACTCCTCCGAATGACCTCAAATTTTGCACACAGGTCATAAACGACATTACGGGCCTGCTATCGCGTTCGGAAGTCCGTTCCGAGTCCTATATCCAAATCTAACCTATCGACCAAAATTACCGAAATTCTAACTTTCACCAATTCAAGCCTAAATCCACAACCGACCTCGAAAATACATTCCGAGCACGCTCCTAACCCCGAAATCACCTAACGGAGCTAACAGAGTCGGCTGAATTCCATTCTGGATCCGTCTTCACATAGCTGTAGCTACGGCTATATTTCTAAAGCTAAATTCCATATTTATGGACTATGATTCCAAAATCACCCCGGATTTCAACACTCGACGCTCCGACAAGTTCCAATAACATAAATAGACATGGGAGAAGCGGTAAATAGGGGATCAGGGCCCAAATTCTTAAAATGACCGACCGGGTCGTTACACTTAGTGAATTCACACCATGCACCGCATAATCCACATGACCATAATAACATCCTCTGAAAACAATGGCCGCAATTCTATTAATCTGATGTCCACAACACACCTCATGATGCATGTAAATCCTTTTCAATCTCTTGCAATTCTGCCACGATGGAAGATATATGTAGAAATTCATAACCACCTACCGAATCAACAAATCATTGAGTCTCTCATCTTGAGTAGAACCAGTACCTCATTCTGAACTACATAACGTTATTTGCTCTTTAATATGCCTTATATAAATCTGATCGCACTGATCCCACGTTAAATAATACGGTCTCACCTAGAACAAGCTACTCCAGCAATAAGCCACCGCAAACACTATCCAAGATTTCATATGACACCATCAATGCACCCACAAGCTACAACTGGAATATGACACATAAGGAAAAACGAACTTTGGAAAAGAACTATCCAACCCGTCTAGAGAATAAAATGGCCATCAAATACTATGGGCCTTTCTTAGAGGCAAGAAACATGACACACAAAATAAATATCAGGGACCATGCTTAACATTTCACTGTTGCGGCGTGCAACTCGATCCAACGTGACACTATTGCAGCGTGAAACCCGATCCACACCACATACCCATGGCGGCGTGCCACCCGATCCAAACAATATACATGTGGCGGCGTGCGACCCAAACCTCACATAACAATCAAAAGTGAAAACACATCAAGCCGTAACGCTTATACTCATGAAATGTCCGAATATCAACCACAAGCACGCTAAGTGCATAATACAAATCTTGCGGAGACAGATAGCGCCATACGCTATGAAGCTTAAGCACAACTAAGGTGCAATATATGATCTGCATCTCGAGAGCCATCCTGCTCACATAACGCCACCGCTATGCGGGACATTAACACATGTGCGAATAATCAAGCTGTCTCACAACCCACATGGCACAATAGGTAATACATGAAATAGCTGACGACGAAAATAACATCCAATTCCTGAATACCCCTCTATAAGAAATGCTATGCTGAATGAACACACTCGACTTGCTATAGAGTACACATCCACATTTAAACCCATCAACAGACCTCAAGCCGATTCTGATCGTACAGTACTGGGCTAATAATCTTTTAAGGATCCACAATAACCCTTTTCCATGACACATAAGAACAGTCGTCAAATTTATGACAAACTCAGACGATCCACAACCCAAGGAATATAATTCCTCTCGGGCATAAACTCTCGCATTTGCAATATTAACATAGCCTCCACACTTTGTTTCAATCTTTAACAATCAAGTGACTAACATATCACACTTATACAAATCTCTCCATGGGCCACGCTCCCACGACCTTCTTCTCAGGTAGAAAAGTCCTCACATCCATACCACCAACCATTCTCATTCTGTAAAGAGAATAAATAATCCACAAGTCAATACACAAAGCCTCTTCCTTAGAACATCATTCTCAGGTGACATTAAATAAAAATGCCAGCTTACTCTGAACATCTGAATTCACTCCTACTCATCCGATCTCGTAACACTCTATCAACACTGAATCGCAATCTTGACCTTCAACTTCCCGTCCCCATGCCGCGCACTGCACCTATCCTGCCGCTACACAATAACACATGTATCCACTATAACCGTTGAACTACTTGTGGAGTAAAGCACTTCATTGGCTAGAAAACTTTAACTTAGCTCATTTCAGAAGAACCAATGCAACATGCAACTAAATTATCAAACCGAAGAAAAATACAACCTCAGGTCATGATCTAAATTGCCATAATTCTTCCGGAATCCCTTTACACAACAAAGCCATTCGAATCGAATACCTCCCAAATCAACCAAGTTGTGGTGGCTCTCAAGCCTAAGTGTACAACCACAAACTACATCTATAACTTCATGCTGAAGAAACTGATCACTGCCACAATCGTGCTGATTCAACCATTACCAAGCGAGTCACTTCTTCCAATTTACTCGGGACTATCCCTAGAAATAATAATAGCTCCATTCAAAACATAACAAAAACCAACAACACTCATCCCGAGTGACCCAATCCTTGAGACCACATCGTCTCATTACCTATGAACCATCTCATATTCTCCTTACATGTACAATATCATCACCAACTGATACACCCATTTTGCAAGACCTTCCGCGAATCCGAAGCTATTTCTTCCCTTTCTCCAATACTGCACGACATACCCAACGTCAATCATTCCAAGTCCTTAGGCACTGCACTTAAAATCTTGAACCCACTAGGACCACTGTTGAGAGTCACCCACTTTGACGTGGCCCCGAATATAAGCCAAACTCTAGTGCTCTGCCACCACGTGAACACCTTATCAAAGAAGCACCCGACTGAATTCTTTTCCTTGTACATTACACCAACAAGAAGCATAAACTCTGAGTCTTCCCGAACCTAAACATGAATCAATAAGGCCCAAATATAACACGCATTACTCAAATCCTTTGCTCGAATTCCCCTGATTTTTTTCTTTCCTTAGCTATAATAACCCACCAATACACCAATGACCTAAGACCGCACAAGCAGACAATCACATAATCCAACCATAGACGGTGGGGCTCCCTACTTAGCTTGAAGCTACAATTACATAACCCTGGAACCCACCAAGATTCCTTCTTCCCCATGACATCAACTGAAGATCCAACAATACATTCCAAACTCGAAGTCATGTTGCATCCAAATAAATTTTGTGGACCTAGTCACTGTCCACCATGAATTCCCTGAATTTCTCTAAACATTCCTCAAGGCATGTGGCTATCCTACCACAAAACCCATATGCTACTCCGCCACTCTCCCACTTTGGTTAAACCCTCTCCTTTAAGCAACTTCTCGACTTCCTCGTTTTATACTTGACCTACTAGTAATTCAACCACAGTCAGACACCTCCCGCCATGCCTTTCCTCATACTTCGCTTCCCGAATATTTCCCCAAACTAAATCCATACATGTAGCACCTTACAAATGAGTCGCTACCAACTCTAAACCCCCTAGAAGATCATCTTTCTCGAGCCATCAATATTAGAAATACCAATTCGATTCTGAACCGCTAACCATCGCTATCTCTGACAACCGCTCCTCAGGCACCATTTCACAACACCCTGCCCTGAAGGCCAAAAATTAAAGAAGACCATAACACCCGCAAACCTTAATGTGTTCCAACAAGAACAATGAAACCACATCAAAATGAGAATCCCACCACACTCGGGAATATGATGTCTTTCTACTCTATCGACTAAAGCCTGTTCACAAGCCGATTGTCTTTCCTCCACTGGATTTGAATGTTGAACCCTTAAATCATGCACTGAGAAATCCTTCTTTCAAGTCATTCATTGCCTCGAGACATAGACAAGCACCCTACCATTGCACCAAAAATGTGCGATAACACGTCTGAACATCATAGCAATCTGCACGCAGCCTCGAAACCATTCAAAATACAGCTACTAAGCCGAAATGATAGAACATCCTTCCGCAAGAAGACGATAATGACTTGCTCGAATGTGCAGAGAGAAACATCATGCCCCACGTTTGTAGTACCACTGCAACTTCTCAATGCTCAATCGACTTCAGCGTTCAACATTGTATAAGAATGAGTAGGAAGGAATAAAGGCATAATCCTCAAAGGAATCAAATCGCATGATGAGGAATCAAGAAGGAAAGTGTTCCTAATAGCCATGTAGCCTCTCGAAGATAAGTATAGACGTCTCCCCGATCTGCAAGACTCTACTAGACTTGCTCATGACTCGTGAGATCCGAGTGAACCTAATGCTTTGATACTAAGCTGTCACGACCCAAAATCCACTATAGGCCGTGATGGCGCCTAACTCCACCGCCAGGCAAGCCAACTATGTTTGATCCACTTAATTACATATTTTTATTCCTTTGAAATCATAATTTTCATTAATTAAATAGTATGAATAGAATTTGCTGGACAAATGATAATATTATTCACAAACTACAACGATGAACAACCCGTAAGCACCCCCAAAATCCGGTGTCACAAGTGCATGATCATCAACTATGAAATATGATAACATACAACACCTATCTAGAATACGAATTCGTCAGAAAAAATGTAAATAACTCGGATAGATACTTTGTGTGATGCGGACCCGTAACATGGGATACAACTCACCTAAGTCCTTGCAATAGCCGCGCCTCTGCACCCACAAGAACACTAGACATATATGCACCTGCACAAAATATGCAGCAAGTGTAGCATGTGTATGTAAATCAACGCGTACCCGGTAAGTATCTAGTCTAACCTCGAAGAAGTAGTGACGAGGGGTCATCTTCGACACTTACTATGGGCTAACAATAAAGTACCGATATTATAATTAAGCATGGATTATATAAATATAGCTGAAAACCCAATAACAAGAAATAAATAAACAATTCTTTCCCTAATAAGTAAATCCAAAATTTATTTCCATTATTTAACAAATTTTATCTCTCAAGACAATGAAACAATATCAATTATAATTGGACTCCAAGAATTATTATGCACGAATTATGCTGTGGTCGTACGGACCGATCCAACATATAAATATATAAACTGTGGACAACCGAGGGTCGAATGGCACGAATGATAGATGCATCTGTATTCTATCGAGGCATTCGGCCCGCTCCACAAGAAGAGAAAAATACATTAAAAAAACTTATTCAAGATTTATTAAGAGGCTAATATCCAAAGAAATACCAATTCTCATTAACGGTCAAGTGATCCATCCAAAATTGAGTAAATGAAGTTTAACCTTTTACAATTCCGTTATCAAGTTCCAATATGAGATAAACAATTATATTAACAAGTTGGGTGCAAACATTGCAAGTATAACATGATTTGGGTCCTAGACTACCCGGACATAAGCATAATTAGTACCTACGTACGGACTCTCGTCATCTCGTGCGTACGTAGTCCCCGCGAATAGAAGCACATATTAAATCAATTCACCTATGGGGTTATTGCCTCTTACAAGGTTAGAAAAGAGACTTATCTCGTCTTAAAGCCCACTTTTCGGTCACAAATTCGCTCTAAAGCCCCAACTTGGTGCTGTTCAATCCCAAACTAGTCAAACAACGTGCAAATTAATCAAACATATACGCCAATGCTTGAAATTTAATAATTACAAAAATTTTGAATTCCGATCGAAAAGTTGGCAGTGGCGCCAACGTCTAAGAACCCGATGAAAGTCACAAAATCCGACAACTCATTCTGAGGCGAGTCCAACCATACAAAAATTATCAATTCCGACATTGGATTGCCTTTCAAATCTTCATTTTATATTTTTGGAGAATTTTATAAAAATCTGATTTTTCTTCCATTAATCCTCGGATTCATGATGTAATTAAGTATGGAATTATGAAATATAATCAATATAGGATAAGGAACACCTACCCCAATGTTTTCTCTTGAAAATCTCTCAAAAATCGCCCTTTCCCGAGCTCCAAATCATTAAAAATGGAAATTGGGACGAAGTCCTATTTTCAGAACATGAATCTGCTGCTCAGTCATTTACCTATGAGATCAGGGCCAAACTCCCGCGATCGTGAAGCACATAACTTTTCCATCATTTTTTTTACTTTATGCGATCGCAGAGAACAAAATTTTCCAACAACCTTCTTCAACTCTTCCGGATAACCTCTAGTATAATAGTCATTACTTTTAGTACAAAATTACAAATAACAAATGGTTTAATTTTCTGAAAACTAGACACAAATATATACAAGTTTTATGTTTAGGACATCTCCCAATTCCTTGTAGATTGCGAGATATAAGCTTCCAAAGTTAGCCGTGTGCAACACAAATTTCTTTTTCGCAATTTATAAATATCTTCTTGGACAGTCTGTAGTGTACCAATCATAAATTTTCATAAATAACTCCAACTTCCAAATGATTTGATTGAAAACTAGATATAAAGGTCTACAACTTTCATTTTTGGATCATCTCCAAATTCCTTATAGATTGCGAGATATAAGATTTCAAAATTTGGTAAGTGTAGCAGAATGTTTTCTCTACAAGATTGCGAAAGGTCTTCCGCGATCTCAAATCACTGGCCAATTTCTCCCATTTTACTCATCGCGATCGTGGTCAATTCCGTGTGATCGCATAGCACACTGTTGTAGCCAAAAACCAGCAGCTAAATATGGCTTAGAATTGGTCTGAAACCACCCCGAAACTCTCCCGAGCCCCTCGGGACCTAGTCTGAACATACCAACAAGTCTCAAAACATAACACGAACTTAGTCGAGGCCTCAAATCACATCAAAGAACGCTAAAAACATGAACATACCCCTAATTCAAGACTAATGAAACTAAGAAATTCCAACTTCTACATTCGATGCTGAAACCTATCAAATCAATTCCGATTGACCTCAAATTTTGCACACAAGTCATAATTGACATTACAGACCTACTTCCACTTCCGGAATCAAAATCCGACCCCGATATCAAAAAGTTCACTCCCGGTCAAACTACCAAAACCTTCAACTTCCAGATTTTGCCAAACAACCCCAAAATGACCTACGGACCATACAGAGCTATTCTCACTTTCGGAATCCCGAATGGGCATCGATATTATTAAAATATACTTCAACCCAAACTTATGAAATTCTTCCAAAATGCTAACTTTCTATAATAAGCACCGAAATGTTCCTAGGTCACCCAAAACGCGATCCAAACATACACCCAAGTTCGAAATCATCATACGAACCTATTGGAACTTTTAAATCCTGATTCTGAGGTAATTTACTAAAAAGTAAAACCTTAGTCAACTCTTCCAACTTAAAGCTTCCGAAATGATAATTTTCTTTCCAAATCAACTCCGAACTTTTCGAAATTCAATTCCGACTACACATACAAGTCATAATACCTGAAGTGAAGCTACCCAAGGTCTCAAATAGCCGTACGACGCGCTAAATCTTAAAATGACCAGTCAGATCATCATAATTTAAGGGGCTGCTCTTCCCACACTTGACACAGACACTCTATCACACTTAGATAATATCTTTAGAGTTGCTTGAACACATATAACTTTGAATAAAAATTAGCAGTTGAATACTTTAGTAATAAGCTGAAAATTTCTGGACTTTGTGAGTGAATCTTAGAGTGCAAACTTTTAGAAAAATATAAGTCTTCTTTTGAGTTGGTTCTGGATTTTTTTTCTAAAGTTTTCGGGTTGTTTAAACAAAATTTTCTGCTGGTATTTTGCTGCTATTTTTTACTGCTCTGTTGCTGAGCTCTTATTCTCATTGCTATATTTATTTATGTGTCCCAGGTAACCTTTAAACTCTGTAATGTAGATATGTAATAGAAATTGATGAGGATTTGAGCATGTTTAGATTACTTGAAGCATCTTCAAAAAGTTTGCTTTATAAACAAATGTTGAGGTTTCAATCTTGAAATCAAGCTTTGGATCATAATGTTAAATCCATGACTTTTTTATTGCTTTGTAGCATTTCGCTGTTATCCTTTAAGAAAAGGAAAATTATTAAATGCTTCATCAATTTTGAAAGTGGCAGAATATATTAGTTTTGTAATAGGATCTTTACCGTTTTCTTTATTAGAAGTCCTGCTGGAAGTACTAATAATATCAAAAGATCACTCATTGATCTATTTTATTATTCTATTACAACAATAATAATGTTCTTGCTTTAAAGTTAGTTTCCCGTTATCTATGTTTGTTTGTTCTTAAATTTTTTTTTATTTGCTAAGTTCTTCTTATATATTTGTTCCTTTTCTGATTTTTGTATTTCTCTTGTTAGTTCTCTTTAGTATTTTTTTAAGCTTAGTAAAAAGTAGAAGCCACTTTCTTAAGATACATAGAAATGGGATAGGTTGTTTGGTCAGTTGCTAAAGCTTAGTGTTGCTAGTTAAAAGTTTGAATTTAATAAGATTGGGCTAACCAGAATAAGGCGCCAAATGAGTTGGACCTGATGGCCCATTTTCAGTTATAACAAAGCTGGACCACTTATGTTTTTAAAGAAGCAAGGGCTGGCCCAACGCTAAAGCATGTCCAAAAAGGGTCAGTAGTTTTAATACTCAAATAGCTGGCCCATTCTCTTTTAAATTAATGGCTGTCTACTCTTTAAAATAACAACTTGGCCCAACTTTTTATATTTTTATTTTTAGTCAAACAATTTCAACAAAAAATCGATTTTCTTTTATTAAAATAATTATAACCTAGTCTCTTTAATAATTAATTTTAAATGCTAGGCAACTAGTAGGCGCACTTTAACTTCACGGACTCGCTTGCATAGTGTGATGTTTGACATTCAATTAATTCATCAATTTCATACCATATCCAATAGTTTTAATTAATTTCTTATCCTTTTGGCATAACCTCAAATTCTCTTGCGTAATGCGATAGTTACATTTAATAATTTTCAGAGATTAATCTTTTCTCCAAGCACAAATGTTGTAATTTTTCAAAAGTAAACAACGTGCTAATAATCCTTTGTAATGACTGTGGATTCACTTGCGTAGCGCTATTATGATAAAAATTAATAAACTTTGTCTCGATCACGCACTCGCTTGCGTAGTGTGGTTATGACACCTTATTATTCAAAATATTCTTTATTTTTTTTTTAAATAATCAAGAAATAATAGGGGATAAGTAAAACATGAAAACCAATAAAACACAGTTTTTTCAAAATTAATTCAAGCCATTTCTAGTTAATAAAAGTGACTGTGCTAGAACCATGGGACTCGGAGAATGCATTACATCTTCTTCTCGGTCAACAGAATTCCTTATTCGTATTTTATTTTTGCAGATCACATAATAATAGAGTCGAATCTTCCTTTGACTAGGAATTCAAATAAAAGATGACTTGGAATACCGAAAATTAATTCCAAGTGGAGACTCTGTAAATAAAATAATCTCTACTCAAGTTTTTCACTTTATATGGAAATATTCTTTTCCAACATATATTCCTTTTGGGGTAAAAATGGGTATGACAGCTCTGGCGATTCCGCTGGGGACAAACAAAATTCGAGCTTGTACATGTTGACTTTTATTTGGCTTTGTTAATTTTGTATGTATTGTGATTTATTTGTGCCTAATGTGCTACTTGTTCACTTTTTACCGCTTTGATATTGTTGAACTGTACATATAAACTGTCTTCTCACGCTCCCCTCTGAGTCTTCCTAAAATTAAATTGGGCATTTGCTTGACATAACCCGTTTTCTTTGAGATAGACGAGGTGCTTGTTACCCGGTGAAGGATTTTAGTCACTCATATTTTAGTCACGCATACTAGAAGGTATCCTGATGCTACCGATGCGCTGACCCTCCTCGGCTCGAGTTGTCCGCTCGAGTAAGCCAGTCTAGATACCTTCTCCATCAGGATTTAAACCTAGAAGAACAAACCTCATGCCGGATATCCCTAGTAGGTTCGCTTTATTTGCATCATGTGCATTTGACTTAGCTGCGCTCGGCACAAGGGCTGGATTCTGTTTTAGGACAGGTACCTTGTTAAGACCAAAAGAGAACATAGTCATTTTTTATCGAACTACGTGAGTTTGATTCTCACTACCCGTTGAGATACGTAGACAACCTCCATCGGATTCGGCCCACATTTTTAAAAAAAAAGAAAGAAAAGCATAAAACTACACATGTGCATAAAATTTTCGAAAAAATAAATATAAAAATTAAAAAAAATTGCTTTTTTGGTCACCTCTTACTATTTTTCCCTCGTATCCGGCCGTTTTGTCAAGACAACCTTAAAATCTTCTTCGGAAGTGCTAAAGGGTCATTTTTGTAAAAATAGTTGCTTTGTCCATTCTTTTTCGCTTTTTTACCATTTTTCCCTTATGTCCAGCCATTTTGCCGAGACAGCCTAAAACATTCCATGAAAGTGCCGAAAGACTATTTTTGTAAAATTGACCGTTTTGTCTGTTTTTGTCTGCTTTTTATAGTGTTGCCTTTGTATCGGGCTGTTTTGCCGAGACAACCTTAAAATCTTCCTCAGAAGTGCTGAAGGGCCATTTTTGTAAAATAGCTACTTGGTCCCTCTTTTTTTTACCTTTTACCATTTTTGCCCTTATGCCCGTCCATTTTTATCGAGACAACTTTAAACCTTCTTCGGAAGTACTGAAAGGCTATTTCGCAAAATTAGCCATCTTATCTAGTTTTGTCCGGTTGTTTTGCCGAGGCAGCCGTAATTCCTCAGAAGATCCGAAGGGCCATTTTTGTCAAATAGCTACTTTGTTCAACTTTTATTATGTTGCCCTTATATACTGCCATTTTTGCCGAGACAACCTTAAACCTTCCACAGAAGTACTCAAGGGATGTTATAAAAATGGCCGTTTTATCTAATTTTGTCTGGTCATATTCCCCCAGACAACCTTTGCACCTCTCTCAGGAGTACTAAAGGGCCGTTTACGAAAAAATAGCCTTTTTATATAATTTTTATCATTTCGTCCCCATGTTTGGCCGTTTTTGCCGAGACATCCTGTAAGCCTTCTGTGGAAGTACCAAATGGCCATTTTCATAACATAACCATGTTTTCTACTTTTATCATTTCAACTTTTGTGTCCAGTAATTTCAAAGAATAATGAAAAATAGATTGAGTCCTAAATTGGTATTAAAGAAAAGAAAAGAAAAGAAAATCGGAATTTGCATACAGTTTAGGTAATCTCTGACCCCTTTTTATCTTATTCTTAGTCTCATCATGAATTCTCTACAAAGAAGCAATCAGAAAAGGGTAAGGGACGAGACACCTCCTATGTTCTTTGATTAGAGATAAGACCCTGATTAGTCTTTGTAATTGGTGGGCTAGTTTTGCTACATGGGAACAAAATCAAGTATTTAAGAACCTCAAGTTCCTCACAAACATCATATGAATTAAGCCTAACAGAGATTTAATCGAGGCCATAGTGGGTTATTGGGACCCCGTGAATAGTGTCTTCAGGTTCAAAGTTTGTGAAATGACGCCTACATTAGAATAATTAGGTGGGTTTACCTGATTAGGGAGAGACTTTCATGGGAAAAAGCCTGCGGCTCCGAGAAAAGTTGGTGCGAATAACTTTTTAAAGAAGTTATGCCTCCGTCGAATTCCAATAGTTTTCTTGAACGAAGGTTGGTTTCCGTTGGAATATCTCTATGACAGATTTGGGGATGAGAATGGGATAAAGAACTTCTCAGGCACAAAATTCGACAACAAATTCAGTTACGACGCCTGCAGGGAGTTCAGAATCTTTACATTCATGATATCATTTATGGGGATCATGGTCTTTCCAGAGCGTGGTGGGTGCATCATAATTCGATTGGCCGCGGTATTCTCATTTTTGCGAAGTAGCGAGGATATACCATTCTTCCCATGATTCTGGGAGATATTTTTCGAGCTTTGACCCACTGCAAAGAGGGTAAAGATTACTTCGAGGAATGCAACATTCTACTGCAGATGTGGTTCATAGAGCACCTTTATCATCATCCAATAGTAGTAAATTTCAATGATAATTGGCTGAATTACATTGGATATCATCCAGACAGGGCCCCGAGTTGTAATTTTCCATAGGGGGCTAGGTCCTGGCTGACATTACTTGGTTTATTGAGTGCTGATAAAATCACTTTGAACTATTATTGGTTCCCTTCTACTAGGGTCATGCATATTTTGACGTATCGCCCGTTCTTTATACTCATGGGTTTAGAGTTTTCCACCCTACATGCCCCTATGCTTCATGCGCCAGCTAGGGAGAAAAGTAAAAGAGGCCCCCGATTGAGGACATGCGTCCGTTTGTGTGGGAATTCAAGGGAGAGGAACTTCCAACGGAGTCATATGAAAAAACGATTTGTTTCGGTGGTTGATTTCCGACTTGAACGAGATGGTAGCTGACCGTGAACATGGGGAGGTAAGCCTCGCATACCTTGAGTGGTTTCACAACCAGGCTATCCCGGAGAAAAGGCCAAAAAGATCCATACAGAATGCATTTGATTGGGAGGAGGAGCTCGAGGCTAGAGTTACAGAAACCGGAAGGGAAGTGGCACAAGAGTACCAATCACGCATTGACATTTTACAAGAAGATTAAGTTATTCTGGAGACATCCATGGACATACAACAGGCTGATTTCGAGTGGGAAAAGTCATAGTGGGCATAAGAGAGGCGAGCACTCAAAGCTCAAATTAGATAGAAAAAAGTGAATCACTACCGCTCAACAACAACAAGAAAGAGAAGCCCAGTTCAAGGTGGTCCGTGATCATGAGCGCATAGGTTTTGCTCCATTAATCCAAGGTCTGAGGGATTATATAAGGGGAGTTAATTTAAGCAAGGAGTTCTAGATCACGGAGTTTGAAATGGAATTACATCACTACCAAATTATGATCAATCGCTTGGAGGGAGAGTTATTAGAAATTCGGTGCCAGAGAGATATGGCCTTGGAGCGAGAGCATGATGCCTAGATCTAGCTGAAACCCGTGTTATGTGAAATTAAGAGTTGCATTTTTCTCAGGAACACATTAAGGGAAAGATCCTTCAGGTAGCCACATACACCTCCCGAGCATGCAAAAGTTGCCAGGGAATGACGGCTGAGCGGTTTGCAGAAGTATCATTGAATGTTGCATGTCATATATATGTAGACTTAAAGAGGGTATACCGCGATGTTGGGGGTCAACCCCATGAATCTAAAATTAGGCCTTTGGATTCTCCCGCAAAGATCAGAGTCTTCTTTTACTTGGCAGTCCATTTTGATTGTTCATTTGTTGTCATTCAGTCAGTAAGAGTCTTTTGGTGTGTTAAGTCTTGTTGTTTGGCTTTTTATCTTAAAATGTTTGTTTGATCAAGTCTGTTCTTGTTTAGATGTTCCTCTTTATGTAATTTTTGTTCTTGGGTCTTGTATTAAAAAATTAAGAAGAAGTTGAAAATCAATGAAAAAGATTTTATTTTAGAAAAATTCGAAAAGGAACCAAAAAGTTTTTTGTTTTCGTAAATATGAGTAATTAAAAAATTGTTCATGTACATGAACTACGTAATGATCTGATTCATGCAGCGACATGATACGTAGGCAACCCCCAAAAGGTTTGATCAAATATTTTTCAACGACTCTAAAATAAGGGATCAAAATGAGGTGAGCGAAAAGAAAGAGGAGAGAGAGAGAGAGAGAGAGAGAGAGAGAGAGGAAAAAATAAGAGAATTAATAAGCTGCAACTTTATAAGCCGGAATGGAACATGAAGCCTTCCAAAAGCATGCTAGAAATGGTGATAATGTTAGGAACATAACATATTATGTGTGATTCATATATGTAAAATGCTTAACCATAACACGTTTGTTGTCTCTTATATAGTAAGCTTAAGGTGGTTGGTTTGTGGTGAAACTGGCAACACATCATTACTTCACCAGATCTACGGGAAAGGTAGCAATGGCTAAACTACAGCTTCCATGCCACCCCTGGTACCTCTAATGTGCAACCTCCAGCCGCACCGGTCAGGAACACCCATCTTGTGGTGTCTAGCGCGCCGGTATATACAATCCCACCACCACCTCTTGTGACGAGGCCAAACAACGGGACACCATCTCATGCTTATGATGGCCAATACTACTCTCCAAATATGGCTTTCATGGTATCGACTCCATACAATCAGACTCCTCAGTATGAGTCACCCGTGAAAAATGAAAAGCCTGCCAAGACGGGTGAGCCAGATGAGATGGCCAGGAAAATGAATAGTCTTGAACAGAATATAAAGAACATACAAGGACTAGGTGGTCACAAAAGTGTTTCATTAAGTGATCTATGCATGTTCCCTGACATCCATTTGCCACCAGGGTTCAAGACACTAAAATTTGAGAAATATGATGGACACGACGACCCTATCGCCCACTTGAAAAGGTATTGTAACCAGCTGAGGGGTGCAGGTGCAAAAGAAGAATTTTTGATGGCTTATTTTGGGGAAAGTATTGTGGGGGTAGCCTCTGAATTGTTCATTGACCAAGATATCTCTAACTGGCATGTCTTGGATGACATGGCCCAGTCCTTCATAAAAAAATTCCAGTACAACATTGATATTTCACCAGATCGCAATTCCCTGTTCCATATGAAGAAAAAGCCAACTGAAAGCTTTATGGAGTATTGTATCAAGTGGAGGGAGCAAGAGGGTAGAGTTAAACTGCCCATGGATAACCACTAGTTGATTACTATTTTTTTGGAGGCTCAAAAGCATGATTACTTTCAGAACATGATGTCCGCGATAGCTAGACCTTTTTGCATAAGCAATCAAAATAAAGGAGATGGTCGAAAATGACCTCAAGACTGGCATAATTGTAAGTCAAACTACTCAAAGCCACCACCCAAGAAATCCAAAATGGACCGGGAAGTTTGGAAAATAGAAGAAGAGAGATGAAGGGTCCATGATGATCTCGGCATCCAGGTAAGTTCAAAGAGGGGCATCACACCCTTATGTGCAAGTTCAGCAGGGGAAATCCAACTACCCAAACATTATTATCCCCCGCCAATTCCTCAATTATCTGTGGGACCACCATAATATACAATGTTAATTCTCAATCCTATGCTCGGCCTCCCAATCAACAGGTACGGGCACTAGCTCCAAGGATCCCCTGACCTCAGCAGCAAAAGTTTTAGGCACCCTACAATGCTCGTTGTTAGTACCCAATTTTTCTCTCATATTTTTAAAATTTATATATACTTTCAAAATTGTATATTTACATCATCATTTAGTGTACAAACCTATGCAAGTATTTTCCATGATTTTTAGAAGCTCTAAATTAATTTCTTTCTGCATTTTATTATATAAAAATTCCAATAATTATCCTTCAAATTATTTTTATGGTGATTTAATCATACAAAATTATCATTTACACCAACATGTAAGTTTTCAAATATTTTATTGCATTTTTCATAATTACATTTGCATTTTTAGGCTAATTACATATTTTTGCAATAATAGCCTATTTTTTAAATTTATTAACTACTTTTATAAATTATTTTTTGCTAAATATTGGGTATTTAAAAACTAGCCTAAATCCCTAAACATTTTCGGACTAAATGTTGGCCCATAACACCTGATACATTGGCCCAAATATCCCAACCCAAATCAAACTAACCCAACCCTCTAAACCCGGTCACAACCCACCTAAATAAACCCGACCCAACTCCCTTTTAATCGTGGACGTTGATCTCTGAGATCTACGATCCATATCTAACCCCTCACATTTAACTAACCCAAACCCCTAACCCTAACCCCATTTCACCGTCCGCCGCCCTAATATCCTCTCATCTCCCTTCTCCCTCAAGAACCTTAGCCCCCCCTCCCCTAAATCCTTTCCTAATCCCACCTAACATGGGATTCCGTGTTATTTCTTGCCATATACTACCTCCTCCTTGTACCGGCTACTCTCCTACATTTCTTGCCTAAACATGGCAAGAAGATCTCCACAAGATCGAACCAAAATCGGTTCAAATCCCTGATCTTTTTTGCTATTCTATCTATATTCATGTTATATTCTACTGTGAGTACGAATATTTGTTTATTTTTGTTGACTCTTACTTACCCTAAAACAAGGGTTTTCAGATCTCTTCGAATCGATTGGTTCGATTCTCTAATTTTGAGTGTCATTATGTCTATATTCATCCTATATTCTACTATGGGTCCGATTTTTGTTATATTTTGTCAATATTTACTTTCCCTAAAGAACTAGGGTTTACTGGTTTCTTTTCCTAATCCAAATTTAAATTGATTTATCTGTTCTTCTTTCCTTTTATGTTTTGATTGACTGTATTTCCTTACTTATGTGCTGATTTTACCACTATATAAACAAATCTCCTTCCCCTTTTTGGACAGAACTTCAATCACTATTTTTCACTAAAAACTGAGGCTTTACTCTGTGTTTGTTGAGTATCTTGTTCTATTTTGGCTCTTGGCCAGCTGAAAGCCAAGGCCACCAAATTTCTATTTTTTCGACCTCTCTTGGGTGTGAGAACTGTCCTGGGTTCTTGAAACCCTTGGGAACTTGACACATTTGAGACTCTAGGTCCTTATTGCTATTTTTTCTTGTTTATTGAACTATCACTGGTTAGTTTCTAAACCTTTGCAATGTTTATTCCATTATGTTAGCATGTTCTCTGAAACTGCATGACTTAACGTATTCCCTTGACTCTCTTCATGTGTGATTCTGCCTATAATTGCTAGCCTAATTATGTCTTTTCACCTAACTTAGTTAATTTGGACAGATTGAAACATGTTTAGCTTGGTGTTATTGATAATTTGAATGTTCTGCCTTGATTATATGACTTAATCCATGTTCTCTGCCTAATTCTGAACTTCTGGTGATTAATTGATGTTATTAGCATGCCCTAACCTGTTTAAGACATTCAGTCTAAGTGTGTAGTGTGCCCCTATGACTATGGTTGTCACTCAATGTGTAATTCTGTACCTCTAACAACCTGCTATCCTTTGAACTAGTCTTTCTTGAGTGATGCCCTCTATGATCTCTGAATTCTGTTTGTATTATGCTGTTTAATCCTTGAGTTTAGTATAATCTGATCCCTTAAGTTTCAAATTGGTTGCATTAGTGACTACTGTTTGTCTTACTAGTGTATTGCTCCTTGCCTGTTAAGCTTCAGGTTCCCTATTTCCTATTAACATGTCAACCTTCTCCAATGTGTTGGTTTGTTCTTGAGCTCATGTTCAGTATGTGATCATGTTGTGGTGTTTGCAAATGTTTTTCCAAACCTATTGCTTTATTACTATTTTCATTAGTTGTTCCCTGTTTTGAGTCTCTAATTCTTGGCCGGTTGAAAGCCAAGGCCTCCAAAAACTTCTCTATTAACCTCCCTAGTGTGACCATTGCCCGGGGTCCATTTTGAGACCCTTGTGAACTCTGACACACTAGGATCTAAGGTTATTTGGTCTCTTTGTCCTAACTGTTCAATTCTGCCCCCTTTTCCACCTATTGAATAAGCCAGTTGGCTTGTGTACTTGGCTGTCTTCTATGGATACTGGATTTGGGCTATCTTGTGTAAGTGAAATTTGTTTTCTGGGCTGTGGTGAAACTTGTATGGATACAAAATTGAAGGCTTGGCTGGGCTGGGTATACTATGGGCCTGTATTAGACCCACAATAGTAATTTTGTAACTTTGTAATTTATTTCATTCATTGGGCCTGTAATAATTTTGTAATAACAATTGGGGTGTTAGTAAAATTTGGAAAATGGGTCTATTCTAATGTTTGTAGGGAACGGGTAGAAATCCTGCCTATAGGTGCTTAATTTGTTCAATATATTTTTCTCATATCTTTTATTAGATATCATGCTTATAGGAAATAAAAATGTCAATGACCAATCTTTCAATTTGTATAACTGCAGCATATTCATTAGATACCATGACCATAGGGTTATACTAGCTTATGTTCTACTGATTTTCATCTAGAAATCATGCCTATAGGACTTTAATTGGTTAATTTGCTATTGTTGATGTACTGCTCACCTAGAACACATGCCTATAGGAGCTAAGTATAAAAATAAGTTTCAATCGTTAATCGTTAGAAATCATGCTTATAAGGTATTATCACTCACTTTTAAGTGTTAATATTGAACCTTCAAACATTGTTTCATTGCCTAACCTCACCACTATTAGAAATCATGCCTATAGGATCAAGCTGAGCAATTCTGAGTATTTTCAATGGTTATCACTGCCCACTACTGTGTAAATCACCTAGAAATCATGCCTATAGGCTAACCACTTGTAATCTATAATTTCAATAATCAGCTGCAATACCAAATCCCCCTGAACCATATAGTTGTTTAAAAATCATGTCTATAAAATGGCACCTTGCACCTGAAACTACCTGCATGTTTGAATTCTGAGGTCACATAGAAACCATGTCTATAGGGCTTAATGGCTTCAATTTGCCTTAACTCTGAAACTGTCTAACGCCTAATATGAGAATTTATTTGCGTGCATTTTTTGTCTAAGTGTGGAGGCTAACTTGAGCCCTTAATTGCCTATACATGAAGTCCAACTTGTTGTGTATGTCACCTAGTTTTATCACTTTTGAGAATCCTAGGTTAAGTCTAGACCTATCCAAAAATAGAGGTCCAAATGCCTCCAGGGCCATAGGCATGGGACGGGTAGGGCACGCATAAGGCACAATTTAGTCTCAACTAGTGGCTCTAAGGAAAAGCTTAAAGATAGTAATCGGGTAGTAGGAGATGATAGTCTGTGCCCGCTGAATAATACGAGTAACACCCCATGTTGAGGGAGTTATCAAGTATTATTTATGTTGCACGGGGTGATCCTTTAGGCTAAAATTTTTTAGGACCCCCCATTTCTTGTCTTTAAATTGATTATTTATGTTTATTCAGGGATTTCTGATAATAATTGCCCAAACTTCATGTTTTTCTCTTTGTTTATCTGACTAATTCATATAATTCGAGTTCGGCCGGGACCCGCAGTCGTGGACCTCGAAGAGTGCCTAACACCTTCTCTTCGAGGTAATTTGAGCCCTTACTTGATCTTTGGTGACGCGGACTGGTTGAACTAGAGTTATTTGCAAATCTGTGCCTAACGCACCACAAACCCGTTAGGTGGAGACTCTCTCTTTTAACACCTTCCTTAAAAGTGTTGTCACGTATCGAAACCCGATTTCATGAGAAAAGGCTTATTTGCGGTAAAACTAGTCGATCAGCGGTGCAGTCGACTGTTCTTTTCCTTTCCCTCTCAAGTTTTCCACTTGAGGGTACCGGTCTAGTATCTTCTATAAACCCCCACTCTAATATTAGATGTGCATGCATCATGTCCAAACCTAGTACGGGTTAGAACGCTGTCCGCATAATAATCCGCTAAGGCAAGCCTTGTCCAAAGTCTGCCGGGGTTTCCATAGTCCCAATGGACACGATCATGATCTGTGCATTACTTGGAGAAAACATGCCAATATGTTGATCATTAATGTGTAAATAGTCAAATCCGGAGAGAGAGAGGCCTAACCTTATTTATTTTGCGGAAATGAGGCATGAAGTCCCCAGGATTGACATGGTTCAGAATATCCCACCTTTTCTGCTAGATTGGTGGGAAAATCTCTCACAGAGTGACAAAAATCATGTGAAAAGAGTCCTCGAGAATTTACCTTCCTTGTTAGACATTCAACCAAAAATGTATTAATTGAGGCCGCCACCATGTTCTGGGATTAGAAGAGAGCCGTCTTCCGTTTTGGTGACCTAGAAATGACTCCCCTTTTAGAAGAAATAGAAGGATTCGCTGGGATCCCATGGGATAGCCCTGTTTTGTTGGTACCAGAAAACCGCACTTCTGGAGATTTCTTGAAAATGATAGGTTTTAGGAAAATGATGAGTTAGTCTGTCTGAAGAAATCTTACATACCATTCGATTTTCTTTATGAACATTATGGGCACAACAATTCATATCGCCTCTATCATGATGAGTTTGCCATCACTTCTTTGGGTTGGACTTACCACCGGCTTTTCATATTCATTGTCTATTTTCTGGGGGTGCTGGTATTTCCAATACAGGGAGAAAGGACCCACACTCGCCTAGCTATGGTTACTAAGACCCTAATGGAAGGTATTGAGGGGAAAACTTATACTATTGTCCCTATGATCATGGCTGATATGTACCGAGCCTTAGACCGCCTAGACAGGTTTGCACAGCCAGAAAATGCTGTAGGCTGGGAACATTTATTTAGCTATTTGACTAATGACAAGGTACACTGGATGTTCGAGTGGTTCCCTAACAGTGAATTCATCATCAGGTCGAGAGATGTTCCTCATCTAGTGCTAATAGGATTGAGGGAAATCTATCCTTATGCTCCTATGAGAGTTATGAGGTAAACTAGGAGGAAACAAGTTATACCATGAGTTTCCAAAATAGTTCAGTACAAAGCAGACTTCCATAGGAATGCCATTCCATTCAAGTTCAAGGCACAACACATGTGGTATTAAAAGATCGTTGTGGAGAAAGATATCATCGAGCCAGACCGATATAATGCCGGCCATCTGTACTTCTACCCATCATGGTTGGTCGATGACATAGCAGGATAGGTTAAGCCAGGGGTTAATTGAGGAATAGGGTCATAGACGACGCTGCTGAAGCAGATGTAAAATACAGGAGGTTGCACAAAAGTGTATTTGAGTTTGAAGCCTGACATTTGGAACAACATAAAGTGGATATGGAAGCAATCAACGAGTGGAGAGGGATCGCCACTAAGTCAACAGAAAGGTTTGAGTATTTAGATCAGGGGTTGATGGAGCTTGAGGGAAAGATGAGGAAAATTATCTCGGACTGTCAGAACACATAGGGAAACGAAGGAGGGCACCTAGCAAGGGCATATCTGCTGTTGGACATACGCCACCTGGGGAACCTGATTGATGGGGAAAATAAGGCCAAGCTTGGAGAAGGTCCCTTTGGGACCAAATAGATTAGGAATGATGTTCTACTTGTTTTGTAGATTCATTTTAGATTTCGATTATAATAAGGCAAATGCCATTAGTGACTCTTTATAATTTTTGTCGTTTTAGTAAAGCTTTGGTCTATTTATCATATTAATGAAATGACGTAGCTATTGGCATTGAGATTTCTCCAAATCTATATGTTGCTAGGCCTACCTCGGGAACAATGAGGTACCCAAATTAGGATGCGAGTTTATAATTCCGCAATACGTGTTTAAATACCACAAATATCCTTTTAATACTCCTTACTGACTTATTTACCTTTTATTTTTCTTCTTTTCTTTGTTTATTCCCATCCCCTAAGGTTGGTTCGTGCACACTGGAATCATCGGCATATCATACCAGATCTAGAGGTCCTCCTCCTCCTCCTCCTCCAAGTGATCGTTAAAACAAGGAAAGAGATAAGATGGACGATATGAGTGGTATCAGGAAAGACAACGGTGCACATGCAAAGAATGTCAAAACTTCAGATGGTCGGAGTACTCTGGCACAAAAGGACTTGGTTTTACAGTTAGAACAGAAAATATTGGAGTTACAAGGGGAACTTTAGCAGGTCTGGAACTTGGCAAACCTTTCCCTTACCTTGAATGTTTTTGACATCAATCAACAAAATGCCCAAAACTCAGCACCTCCTCAAAACACACATAACCAGCACCCAGAAAATCTTCCCACACCTCATCAATACGCCACGCCTTCCCAAAATCCTAATCCTCTATCAGTACCAACTCCTCCACAGCATCACCATCATCTGACCTAGTATCCACAAACTACCACCAACTCCACTCCTAAAAATGCATCACAACCTACCCCTGATCCCCAAAACTCAAGGAACGATCACCACTATGCCGAAATTCCCGGAGTCCACCAAAGTACCCCCATATACGTAGAAACCTTACCCACGCTTCAATCAAACCTTGTATACACCAGAGGTTTCCGAGAAGGACCTGCTCATCAAAATATGTCGGAGGAACTTAAGAAGCTTACAAGTCGAGTCCAAGGTGTTGAAGGTGGTAAAGTCATTGAAGGTTTAAACTATGAGGATTTGTGTATTCAGCCGAACGTAGAACTGCCAGAGGGTTACAACCTCCTAAGTTCGGAAGGTTTGACAGGACAGGTGATCCGAAGGTACATTTGAGGACTTATTGTGACAAGCTCGTAGGGGTTGGTAAAGATGAAAGAATCCACATGAAGTTGTTCATGAGGAGCCTCACTGGAGACGCCCTATCCTGGCACATCAGTCAAAACCCAAAGAAATGGGTTAATTGGGTAGATATGGTGTCAGATTTTATGGATCGTTTAAGGTTCAATACAAAGAATGCACCAGACGTCTTTTATATCTAGAATCTTAAGAAGAAGCGACAGAATCTTTCCATGAGTATGCTACTTAGTGGAGATCAGAAGAAGCGAAAGTAAGGCGAGCACTGGAAGAAGAGCAAATGAACAAGTTCTTTGTCTGAGCTCAGGATCCGTAGTATTACGAGAGGTTGATGGTTATTGAAAACCATAAATTTTTTGACATTATCAAATTGGGAGAAAGAATAGAAGAGGGAATTAAAAGCGGAATGGTAACCATTTTTGAGGCGCTCCAGGCTACGAACAAAGCCTTGCAGTCGGGCAGTATATCTAAAAAGAAGGAAGTAGGGGTAAAAATGGTAGCCTAGGGCCCAAAGTCTCCTCTCACATACCAAACACCTCCACCTACATATCAGCCTTCACCTCCAAGATATCAACAGCCCACCACCATTTACCATACTTACAACACTCATCCAGCATACTACCACTCAACACCAGCCCGCCAAAATTACCAAAATCCCAGGACAAATTTCGATCGCAGACCGCCTAGACAATACACTCTTATTGCTAAAACCATCGACCAGTTGTATGAGATACTGAAAGATTCCAGTTATGTCATTCTTATTCCTAATTTTGCCCTGGAAAACTCCTCTCAATGGGTCAATCCAAACAAGACATGTGCCTACCACTCGGGCATGAACGGTGACACTATTGATGAATGTCGCACTCTAAAGAACGAGATCCAGATGCTAATTGACACCAAGGTTATACAAGCAAAAGAGGTTGCACCTAATGTCCGCAACAATCCTCTCCCGAATCACAAGGGCGAGATGGTAAATGTGATAGAAACTGATGTAGAATGGTATCCGGAAGGGTCAATCAGGCTCATTCGGGAAGGGGATGATCCTAAAACACCTCCAGTCACTCTCACACCTATTGTGGTACAGATGGGTCACTGATTGAGGTTGAAGTAGCCGCACCAACCGTGATGGTAGCACCCGCACCATCCTTTAAGTCCAATGTTGTACCTTGGGACTATGTTGCAAAAACGAGAAGGAAAGAAAAGGGAAAAATGGAAGAAACCGGTGTAGCACAAGGTATGACCAAAACTGGTAAGGTTTACACACCCAAGAATTTGGGAGGAACAAGTAAAGAAGTCGCTTCCAAGCAACCTATCATTGAAACTGGCCCAGACGATCTTTGGAGAAAGGTGCAAGAAAGAGAGTATTCTGTGGTTGATCATCTGAACAAAAGCCCTGTTCAGATATCCATTCTATCACAACTACAGGATTCTGAAGCACATAGGAATGTGTTGATGAAAGTATTGAACGAGGCTTATGTACCCAATAACATTACTAGTGGAGAGATGGCCAATATGGTAGGACAAGTCTTGGAAAGCCATAAGATCACTTTCCATGAAGATGAATTACCGCCAGAAGGACTAAGCCATAACAGGTCACTGCATATCACAGTGCAGTGCGAAGGCAAATTTATTTCCAGGGTTTTGATAGATGGAGGTTCAAGTCTCAACATCTGTCCTTTGAACACTCTGAAGAGATTGGGTAAAGGTTTGCATGAGATACGAGCTAGAAGTATGAACGTGAAATCATTCGATGGGTCTCAAAGGGCCACGATTAGGGAAACCAACCTCTGTTTGCAGATGAGCCCGACTTGGTTTGATGTTGAATTTCAAGTGCTAGACATATCCGCCTCATATAATTTGCTAATGGGATGACCTTGGATACACACCGCTAGGGCTGTAGCCTCTACTTTGCATCAGGCTGTGAAGTTCAAATGGAACCACTAGGAAGTGATCATTCATGGAGACGGGAGTAATCCTATTTATACCAACAAGATTGTTCCGGTTGTGAAGAATAGAAGGAAGTTAGGTGGGGAAACATACCATCGCATTGAGTTTGTTAACGCAATCGAGAAGGATAAATGGTGGATTAGTAAAATAGAGAGCATATTGTCATGGGCAGGATATGAAACTGTTAAAGGTATCAGAAAGAATCTCCAGGGTATCGCCAAACCAATACAGCTAAAGCGTCACGGCACAACCTTCGACCTTGGATATCAGTACACCTGGAACGAGTATCTGAATTGGTCGCCACCATGGCGTGGTCCTTATTACCCTCTTGAGCAACCGATACCACATTTGAGCCAATCCTTCTATTAGGCTGATGTGATGTGGGGATTTGAAGAAGATGAAATTCTAGCTGGTTTAAGGAATCTGTTCTTGAAAGATGAAGATATGGACTACAGTGTAATAGTTTAGGAGGAGGAGGAGGAGGAGGAAGGCCTCATCATCCAGACAATGAAAAAGGGAGTTGTTCTCAGGAACATGACCGCCACACCATCATGGGTCCGCCGAGTTCCGGGGTAGCCTGGCTGCTAGCATTGTTGATACACAATTTTTCCCTCATATTTTCAAATGTATATATATACTTTCAAAATAGTGCATATGCATCATCATTTGATTAACAAACACACCCAATTATTTTCATAATTTCTAAAGGCCTTAAATCAATTTATTCTGTATTTTATTATATAAATATCCAATAATTACCCTCCAAATTATTTTTTTGATGATTCAATCATCTAAAATTATCATTTAAAATGATAATGGGTTTTAGATATTTTAAGTGCATTTCTTATAATTACGTTTGCATTTATTAGGGCTAAATTTCACATTTTGCAATAATAGCCATATGCATGTATAATTGCATTATTTACAAGAAAATGACTTTTTCTATTTTTATAATGTTAAGTAATTATTTTTAATCATTTTAGTAGACAAACGATATTTTTGTTATTTATTAATTATTTTTATAAATGTTTTATTTGGTAAATGGTGGGTATTTAAAATCTGGCCCAAAACTTACCTATTTTTCGGACCTAAACTACCCAGACCTTGGCCCAATAACCGCAGTCCAATCCTAAGGAACCCAACCCAATCCAAAATCGACCCAACCCTTCTCAAATTTCAGCCGTTGATAAAAAATGATCAACGACTCACAATGCCTTCCCCCTTTTCCTTATATCACTTTACCCTGAACCCTAACCCCATTCCCTCTAAACCTGATGCCTATATACTCTCTCCCCTCTGAAGAACCCTAATCCGCCGCCTCTCGGAAACCCCTCTCCTAATCCCTCTTCTAATGGGATTTGCTTCCCATTTACTTACCATATCCGTATATTTCCATTACTGGGTGATTCTCTACGCTATTACCTAGTACTTGCCTAAACATGGCAAGTAATCTTACTTTGATTATGTCCGATTGACTCCCATCTCTTGAATCTGGATAATATTTCATCCACACACATTTATTCTACACCGTGTGAGTCCGATTTGTTCATATTTTGCTGATTCGTATTTAACCCTAAAGATAGGGTTTACAGATTTCTTTGACTTGAACCAAAATTGGTTCAAAAATTTAATTTTAAGTGTTATCTCGTATATATTCTCCCTATTATGTGTAAACTTGTTTGTCTCTACCGATATTTTACTTACCCTAAATTAGGGTTTCAGATTCATTTAAATTGAACCAAATCTGGTTTGATTCTTTGATTTTGAATAGTATTCCTGTCTATGTTCATCTTATTCTATGCAACATGTGATTTTTATCTTTTATTTCTGCCGATTTGTGTACTTTATCTAAAATTAGGGTTTTAAATTTTCTCATTTCCTTACTGATTTTGATTACTTTCCTTTCTAGTGTTTGACGGAAGAATTTTCATGTTTATGTGTTCAATTCCTATAGTATTTAAACCCCTCCCCACTCCCCTTTGAAACAGTTCTGGAATCATTAAGAAAACTACAAAAACTAAGGTTGTGTGGTCTTTGCTCTTTAATAATCTTGTTCTGCACTTTGGTTCTTGGCCGGCTGAAAGCCAAGGCCAGAAATTCTGAGTTCTTACTCTTTTGGTGATACTCAAAATACTGCAGGCTTCTTTTATTTCTCATTTCATTTTAACTGGTGAGTTACCAAGCCTTTGTCATTTCATTCTGATTTATATGCCATTTTGTAAATTGTGTTACTTCAATTTTAGACTCTGCTAATCTAAATGCCATTACGTTTTTAGTTTGAGACATGTTTAGACCCGAGTTGATTAATTTCTCTTAATTCTGCCTAGTCTATTGATAGCCACCCTCTTCTGTTTAGAACTGCTATTTGAACATGTGCTCACATCCCCTTTCTATGGATTAGATGACTAGGTATGAGGGTATTCATTAAGAGAATAACAAGCATGTTTCTGAATTTGTTGCAATGTAGCCTGTTTTGATCATGTCTTGAATTTTCCAGTAATTTTCGTAATTGGTCCTTAGCATGTTAAGTTCTATTGCCAATCGATATGATTCCTTTTTGTGACACTAGTCTTCTGCCCTTAGCATAATCCGAACTCTCTTTTTTACTACAAATATGTTTTGCAACTTGCCTTGTTAATGTATGGATATGTGATTGAACTTATCTTCTAAAACTTAGTTAAGTATGTCTTAAATTTAAGCATGTCTATTACTTGTTTTTATATGCTCAATTTGGTTCTGTCCTTCAGTGGTGTCCCTTAAGCTCATTCTATTCCTTTACTGTCTGGTCCCTTTGAGTTCTTATTGTTAGCCGGTTGAAAGCCAAGGCTACTTAGGCTCTGTCCTTTGACCTCCCTAGTGTGAGCGCTGCTTAGAGTTCATTTGAGACCCTTGTGAACTCTGACACACTAGGACTTGGTCCCTTGTCTCTCCTCTGAAATTGTGTCTGTTAACCTCCCTAGTGTGAGCACTGCCCTGGGTTATTGAAGCCCTTGGGAACTCTGACACACTAGGGTTTTGGTTCTATATGCTCAACTCTGTTTTATACTTACTGGGTGAATCACTTAATTCCTGGCTGCCTTATGTCCATGAAGGTGTAATTTCTAGGCTATTATGAACCATGGGAATGAAGGCCTGACCTGGTCGGGTGTGTTTTTGGGCTTGCTGTAGGCTCCCTATAGTTATTTTGATTTGTAATTTATTCTATTCATTCTGGGTCTGTAATAATCCTTGTAATAAGTTTTTGGGTCATTAGTAAAACTGGAAAAAGAGGTTTTATCTTATACTTGCATTGAAATGGGTAGAAATCCTGCATATAGGTATTCTATTTTGCTCAAAATGCGTTACTTTGCTCAAACATGTTATGTTATTATAGAAATATTTCCTATAAGTATCCTACTTTGCTCAAATGTGTGTTAGAAATCCTGCCTATAGGTCCTTTATTTGGTTCAAATGTGTTCTGCTTTTACCTGTTAGAAACCATGCCTATAGGATATTGATTGATTAATATCCTAATGTGCGTATAGGTATCTTTTTACATGCGGCTTAATCTACAAATTAGATGTCATGACTATAGGATCTAAAAATCGGTTTTAATTATAGAAATCATGCCTATAGGATCTAAAAAAATCAGTTTTAATAATTATAGAAATCCTGCCTAAAATCAGTCTTAATTATTGTCCTGCTCATTTCTTTAAGAGTTTTCAACACTATGCTTATTATCATTATTAGAAACCATGCCTATAAGACTCGATTAAGCAATTCTGAACATATTCCTGTGATTACCATTGTTAGTTACTGCGTGAATCACCTAGACATCATGCCTATAGGTTTAACCTCTTATGCTTATAATCAGTAGGCAACTATGTAGTCTTTAGAAATTGTATTAAGAGAAAAAGGCTTTACACATGAAGTTGTCCGCTTATAAAATCCAGAATCACATAGAGATCCTGCATATAGGGTTCTGCAACCTTAACTTATTAAAATTTGCAACTGTCAATGTTAGTTAGTTTGCGTGCATTTGTTGTCTAAGTGCGGAGGCCAACTTGAGACCTTGTTTGCCTATACATGAAAGTCCAAATTATTTTGTATGTCGCCTAGTTTTATTTTTTTTTGAGCAACCTAAGTTAAGTCTAGAACCACCCTATATAGAGGTCCAATTGCCTCTTGGACCATAGGCATGGGACGGGTAGTGCACGCATAGGGTACAATTTAGAATCAACTAGTGCGCTTTAGGTAAACAACTTAAAGATAGTAATCGGGTAGCCGAAGATGATAGTCTGTGCCCGCTGAATAATATGAGTAACACCGCACCTCGAGGGAGTTACGAAGTATTAGTTATGTTGCACAGGGTGATCCCTTAGGCTAAAACACTTAGGACCCCCCACCTTTTTCTTAAAGTCAATCATTTTCTTTGCCCAATTTTGCCTCTTCTCTTTTTCTTAAACTAATTCATATAATTCGAGTTCAGCCGAGACCCACCGTTGTGGACCTCGAGGAGTGCCTAACACCTTCTCCTCAAGGTAATTTGATCCCTTACCCGATCTTTGGTGACACAATTGGTTAAACTAGAGTTATATACAAATAGGTTCCCTAATGCACCTTAAATCCATTAGGTGGAGACTTTCTCTTTTAACCCACTTCCTTAAAAGAGTTGTCACGTGTCAAAACTCGATTTCGCGTGAAAAAGGGGGTGCGACAGCATAACGACTCTGCTGAGGATATATTTTAGGCTCTTACTATTGCGAACTTGGTCTATATGAATTAGTCTCTTCCGTTAAGCATGCCTATATTATTTTGCTATTACCAGAATATCCCGCTCCGATTTTCCCCTTTATTTCTCCATCCACACCCTCTTCCCTATTTCCCCTTTATGTGAACTCATTTGCAACTCTTCACTTAATTTGGTTACAATTTGCGTTTCCCTTTATTTCCTAATCAAGTTCACTTGCTCCAAACCTTTAAATTTTCTATATCATGTCTCTCCCAACCCTTACCCCTTTATTTGATTTATTACAATTCTTTCACATCACGCGAACTAACTTCTTCCCTGTTTTCTTACTTTTATGTCTTTACGTTTCATTTAATACTGCATTTACTGCTTTCATCATGCAAAATACTTGAGAACATGTTGTTTTATCTTTGCATAAAGCATGCTCCACATCATATTCCACTCGTGCGTGCTTAATACCATAGCGGAACTTGATGAGTGTCCGCGCTCTTCTTGAATCACCCTTTTAAATTTGGAAAGGCTCATTTGAGGTAAAAATAGTCGATCACCGATGCAATCGACGGTTCCGTGCCTTTCCCTCTCAAGTTGTCCACTTGAGGGTACCGGTCTAGACTCTTCTAGAAACCCCCACTCTGATATTAGATGTGCATGCATAATGTCTAAACCTAGTATGGGTTAGAACGCTATCCGCGTGATAACTCTCTAAGGAAAAATCATGATATGCGCATTATTTGGAGAAAATGTGCCGATATGCTAATCACTAATGTGTAAATAGTCGAATTCGGAGGGGGAAGGGCTAACTTTTTCTGTTTTGCAGAAATAAGGCACGAGATCCCCAAGTTCGGCATGGTTCGAAGTATCCCACCTTTGTTTTTATATTGGTGGGAAAATCTCTCGCCAAGCGACAAAAACCATGTGAAAAGAGTTCTTGAGAATTTACCTTCTTTGCTCGACATTCAGCCAAACAATGTACTGATTGAGGCCGCTACTATGTTTTGGGATGAGTAGAGGGTTGTTTTCCGTTTTGGTGACATAGAAATGACTCCCCTTCTATAGGAAATAGGAGGCTTTGTTGGGCTTCCCTGGGACAACCCTGGTTTATTGGTACCGAAAAATTGCACTTTTCGAGGTTTTCTGAAAATAATGGGTTTTATAAGGAATGATGAGTTAGTATGCCTGAAGAAGTCTTACATATCATTCGACTTCTTTTACGAGCGTTATGGGCACACCAAGTCCTATTGCCTCTATCATGATGAGTTTGCTATCACTTCTCTGGGTTGGACTCACCGTCGGGTTTTTGTTCTCATTGTCTGTTTTCTAGGGATGCTGGTATTCCCAATACAAGGAGAAAGGATCCACACTCGCTTATCTATGGTTACTAAGTCCCTAATGGAAGGAATCGAGGTACATACTTACACTATTGTCCCGATGATCATAGCAGAGATATACCGAGCCTTGGACCGTTGCAAGAAAGGATATAGGCCTTTTGAGGGTTGTAATCTGTTGCTGTAAATATGGATGTTGGAACACCTTCAAGTGGGACAATACAATCAAGAATTTCTGCGGCGTCCATGGAATGACCACATAGCTTTTCACCATCCGAAAAAAATGACTTTTATCCTGATAAGTTTGCACAACCAGGAAACGCTGTGGGCTGGGTACACTTCTTTAGCAATTTGACTGACGACAAGGTCCGTTGGATGTTCGAGTGGTTCCCTAATAGTGAATTCATCATCAGGTTAAGAGATTTTCCTCATCTAGTTCTAATCGGATTAAGGGGTATCTATCCTTGTGCTCCTATCAGAGTCATGAGGCAAGCTGGGAGGAAAAATATCATACCACGAGTCTCCAAGATGTTTAATTACAAAGCAGAATTCCAGGGTAATGCCATTCCATTCAAGTGCGAGGCACAACACATGTGGAATCTAAAGATTATTGTGGAAAAGGATACCATCGATCCAGATCGGTATCATGCCGGCTATGTGTACCATCGATCCAGATCGGTATCATGCCGGCTATGTGTATTTCTACCCATCATGGTTGGTCGATGACATAACAGGAGAAGTCAAGACAGGGATGGATTTGAGAAATAGGGTCATAGACGATCCTTCCAAAGCGCAAGTCAAGTAGATGAGGTTTCATAAAAGGATTTTTGAATCTGAGGCCAGACATATGGAACATCACAAAGTGGACATGGAAGCAATCAATGAATGGGTAGGAATTGCTACTAATCAACAGAGAGGTTGGAGTATCTAGAGCAAGGTTTGATGGAGCTTGAGGGGAAGATAAGGAAAAGGGTCGTGGATTGTCAGAATGCAGAGGGAAATGAAGGAGGACATCTAGCAAGGGCGTATCTGCTGTTGGACATGCGCGACCTGGGGAATCTGATCGATGGGGCTAAGAAGGCCAAGCTTGGAGAAGGTCCCCCTGGACCGAGTAGATTAAAATTGATATTTACTTGTTTTCTAGAGTCGTTTTAGAATTTGATTGTAATAAGGAAAATGTCACTAGTGACTCTTTTATAATTATTGTCGTTTTAGTAAGGATTCGGTCCATTTATCATATTAATGAAATGATGTAGTTATCAACATTGAGTTTTCTCCAAATCTATATATCGTTAGGCCTACCTCGAGCACAATGAGGTCCCCTAAATTAGGACGCGAACTTATAATTCCACAATACGTGTTTAAATACTGCAAATATCCTTATAATATTCCCTACTGACTTGTTTACGTTTTGCTTTTCTTTTTTCTTTGTTTATTCCCATCCCCTAAGGTTGGTTCGTGTATACTGGAATCATCGGCATATCATACCAAATATAGAGGTCCTGCACCTCCTCCTCCTCCTCCAAGTGATCCTAAGAGCAAAGGAAAAGCTAAGATAGATGACATGAGTGCTATGAGGAAAGACAACACTGCACATGTAGAGAATGTTGAGACTTACGATGGTCGGAGTACTCAGGCACAGAATGATTTGGTTCTACGGTTGGAGCAGAAGATACTGGAGTTACAAGGGGAACTTGAGCAGGTCCGTAACTTGGCAAAGCTTTCCCTTACCTTTAATGTCCCATACATCAACCAACAAAATGCCCAAAACCCAACGCCTCCTCAAAACACACCAAACCAGCATCCGCAAAATCCTCCCGTACCTCATCAATACGCCACGCTTCCCCAAAATCCTAATCCTCCACCAGTAAACTCCTCCTCAACACCAACATCATCCAACCCAGTACCCACAAACTACGACCTACCATACTCCTCAACACCACAACCTACCCTTGTTCCATAGAACTCAACCAATGATCACCACTACACCCAAATACCTGGAATCCATAAAAACACTCATATACGTAAAAACCTTACCTGACACGTCACAAAAAACCCCATACACACCTGAATCCGCCGAGAAGGACCTACTCATCAAGAATATGGCGAAGAAACTTAAGAAGATTACACGTCGAGTTCAAGGCGTCGAAGGAGGTAAAGGCATTGAGAGTTTGAACTATGAAGATTTGTGTATTCAGCCGGACGTAGAACTGCCAGAGGGTTACAAACCTCCCAAGTTCGAAATGTTCAACGGAACATGTGACCCAAAGGTGCATCTGATGACATACTACGACAAGCTCGTAGGGGTTGGTAAAGATGAAAGAATCCACATGAAGTTATTCATGAGGAGCCTCACCGGAGACGCCATATCCTGGTATATCAGTCAAAATCCAAAGAAGTGGGTCAACTGGGTAAGCATGGCGTCAAATTTCATGGATCGGCTTAGATTCAACATAGAGAATGCACTAGATGTCTTCTATATCCAGAATCTCAAGAAAAAACCAATAGAGACTTTCCACGAATATACTACACGGTGGAGATCGAAAGCTGCGAAAGTAAGGTCGGCATTGGAAGAAGAGCAAATGAACAAATTCTTTGTCCGGGCCCAGGATCCGCAATATTATGAGAGGTTAATGGTTATTGAAATTCATAAATTCTCCGACATCATCAAATTTGGAGAAAGAATAGAAGAAGGAATTAAAAGCGGGATGATAACCAATTTCGAGGCATTACAAGCTACCAACAAGGCCTTGCAGTCAGGAGGCATATACATGAAGAAGGAAGTAGGGGCCGTGATGGTATCCCAATGTCCGAAATATCCTCTCACATACCAAACACTTCCACCCATATATCAGCCTTCACCTCTCAGATATTCACAACCCACCACCACTTACCGTACTTACAATACCCAGCCAATATATCACCACTCACCGCCAGCCCGACAAAACTATCAAAAACCCAGACCAAATTTTGACCGCACACCGCCCAGACAATATACCCCTATTGCTGAACCCATCGATCAGTTGTATGAGAGACTGAAAGCTGCCGGTTATGTCACTCCTATTCCCGCTGTTGCCATGGAAAATTCCTCCTAATGTGTCAATCCAAATAAGACATGTGCCTACCACTCCGACATGAAGGGTCATACCATTGATGAATGTCGCACTCTGAAGGACAAGATCCAGACGCTAATTGATACCAAGGTTATACAAGCGAAAGAGGCTGCACCTAATGTCCGTAACAATCCTCTCCCGGATCACAGGGGTGAGGGGATAAATGTGATAGAAACTGATGAAGAATGGACCCGGAAGGGTCAATTGGGCTCATTTGAGAAGGGGATCATCCTAAGAAACCTGCAGACACTATCACTCCTATTATGATACAGATACAGCCACCAATCGAAGTTGAGTTAGCCGCATCGACTCCATTCGAAGTTGAAGTAACAACACCTGCAGACGCGCCTTCTCCATTTGAAGTAGAAGTGACCACACCATTCACTGTGACGGTAGCACCCGCACCATCCTTTAATTCCAATGCCGTACCCTGGGACTACACTGCATAAGCGAGAAGGAAAGGAAAAGGGAAAATGGAAGAAACTGTTGCAGCACAGAGGATGACCAGAACTGGTCGATTTTACACAGCTGAGCACCTAGGGGGAACAAGTAAAGAAGTCGCTTCCAAATAGCCTATCATCGAAACCGGCCCGGATGATCTTTGGATAAAGGTGCAAACGAGAGAGTACTCTGTAGTGGACCATCTGAACAAAACCCCTACTCAGATATCTATTCTATCATTACTGCAGAATTCTAAAGCATATAGGAACGCATTGATGAAGGTATTGAATGAGGCCTATGTGCCCAACAAAATTACCAGTGGTGAAATGGCTAACATGGTAGGACAAGTATTGGAAATCCATAAGATCACCTTCCATGAAGACGAATTGCCACCGGAAGGATTGAGCCACAACAGACACTGTATATCACGGTACAACGTGAAGACAAATTCATTGCCAGGGTTCTGATAGATGGAGGTTCATATCTCAACATCTTTCCATTGACGACTTTGAAGATATTGCGTAAAAGTTTACATGAGATACGAGAAGGAACAGTGAACGTAAAAGCGTTCGATGGATCTCAAAGGGCCACGGTCGGAGAAACCAACCTTTGCTTACAAATGGGCCCAACTTGGTTTGATGTTGAATTCCAAGTACTCGGCATATCCGCCTCATACAATTTACTATTAGGACAACCTTGGATACACGCTGCTGGGACTGTAGCATCTACTCTGCATCAGGATGTGAAGTTCGAATGGAACCATCCAAAATTTATCATTCATGGAGACGAGAGTAACCCCACTTTCACCAATTAGACTATTCCGGTCGTGGAAAATAGAAGGAAGTTGGGTGGAGAGACTTACCATCGCATTAAGCGTGTTAATGCAATTGAGAAGGAAAAATAGTGGAACAGCAAAATAGAGAGCATATTGGCATGGGCAGGATATGAACCTAGTAAAGAGCTCGGAAAGAATCTCCAGGGTATTGCCAAACCAATACAGTTAAAGCGTCACAGTATGACTTTTGGACTGGGATATCAGTACACTTCGCATGAGTGTTAAAACTGGTCGCCACCATGGCGCGGTCCTTATTACCCCCCTCAAGCAACCAATACCACATTTGACCAAATCCTTCCCTCCACCTGATATGATGTGGGGATCTGAAGAAGATGAAGTGCTAGCTGGTTTGAGGAATATATTCTTAGAAGATGAATATATGGATTGCATTGTAATAGTTGAGGAGGAGGAGGAGGAAGGCCTCGCCATCCAGATAGTGGAGAAGGGAGTTGTCCTCAGGAACTGGAAAGCCACACCATCAAGGGCCCGTCGAGTCCCGGGGTAGCCTGGTTACTAGTGTCATTTATTTTTTGAAAACCATCCTTTTGAGCATTTTTAGAGCATTTTCAGTATTTTGTTTTGGAAACTTTCGTTTGGATCATTAAAATCACTTTTTTGTTTGAGATTTTGACACTTATCAATGGCTTATTATTTTATTATTTATTACTATTCTCTATATTTTTCTCTCTACATCATTACTATTTCTTATCTTGATGAACCATTGACTGTGACATATAATGAGACAACGCGACATAAGGATAGTGACTCAATAGAGATAGAAGAAGAAGATGTAATACTTGAGGAAATTGTTAGAGAAGTTGAGAATTTTGAGAATAAGCCTAAGTCCAACCTGGATGAAACTGAGATAGTCAACTTGGGAGTTCTGAAACAGAAAAAGAAACTCGCATAAGCATTTACTTGTCACCACCAGAAAAAGAAGAGTACACTCGTTTCCTGAAAGAATATGAAGACATTGTCGCATGGTCGTATGATGATATGACTAGGTTGAGAACATCCATAGTGGCTCATAAAATACCCACCAATCCGATGTGTCCTCCGATAAAGCAAAAGCTCAAAAAGTCCAAGCCACATATGAGTCTGAAAATCAAAGAGGAAGTAACCAAGCAGATCAAAGCTAAGGTTCTCAGAGTGGTTGAATATCCGACTTGGTTGGCTAACATTGTGCCGATTTCGAAGAAGGATAGGGAAGTTAGAGTATCTGTCGACTATCGGGACCTAAATAGAGCAAGTCCCAAAGATGATTTCCTACTAACAAACATACACATATTGATCGACAACTACGCCAAGCATGAACTCTAATCATTTGTAGATTGCTTCGCGGGTTATCATCAAATATGGATGGATGAAGTAGATGCAGAGAAAACAACTTTTATAACACCATCGGGAGTATACTGCTACAAAATGATACCGTTTGGCCTGAAGAATTCTGGGGACACTTATATGAGAGCAATGCCAACTATTTTTCCATGACATGATAAACAAGGAGATACAAGTATACGTGGATGACGTCATCATCAAATCCAAAAAGAGTACAAATCATATAGCAGATTTGAGAAAGTTCTTTGATCCTCTTTGAAGGTATAATCTGAAACTGAATCCCGCAAAATGTGCCTTTGGGGTTCCTGCCGGAAAGTTGTCAGGATTCATCGTCAGCCGCCGAGGAATTGAGCTAGATCCACTAAAGGTCAAGGCTATCCAGGATTTGCCCCCACCAAAGAACAAGAAAGATGTAATGAGTTTCTTGGGGTGTCTCAATTATATCAGCCGCTTCATAGCACAATCAATTGTAATATGTGAGCCGATTTTCAAAATTCTGAAGAAGGATGTCAAAACCAGTTGGACTGAAGATTGCCAAAAAGCTTTTGACAAAATAATAATACTTTCTTACACCACAAGTCCTAGTCCCGCCAGAGCCTGGTAGATCACTGCTAGTCTACCTCTCCGCGTTAGATGGGGATTTCGGTTGTGTCTTGGGACAACATGACGAGACAGGAAGGAAAGAACAAACCATATATTATCTGAGTAAGAAGTTCAAACCCTACGAAGCATGATATTCTCTGCTGGAACGCACTTGTTGTGCTCTGACATGGATAGCCTAGAAACTAAGGCACTACATCTGTGCCTATACCACATATCTCGTATCAAGGATGGATCCTTTGAAGTACATCTTCCAGAAGCCCATGCCTACAGGGAAGCTAGCAAAATGGAAAATATTGTTGAGTGAGTTTGACATTGTTTATGTGACTCAAAAGGCGGTTAAGGGACATGCATTAGCAGATCATCTTGCAAAAAATCCTGTAGGAGGAGAATACCAACCAGTAAAACGTATTTTCCTGATGAAGAAGTGTTATTCGTAGGAGAAGATACAACCAAAGCCTACGATGGGTGGAGAATGTTCTTCGATAGGGCTGCAAATTTCAAAGGAATAGGTATTGGAGCCATTTTGGTGTCAGAAATCGGTCAACATTACCCAGTGTCCGCAAAACTCAAATTTTTGTGCACCAATAATATGGCTAAATATGAGGCTTGCATATTGGGGATCAATTTGGCTGTTGACATGAATATCCAAGAATTGCTAGTAATTGGTGATTCGAATCTGCTGGTACATCAGGTGCAAGGAGAATGGGCTACAAAGAACACCAATATATTACCATATCTATATCATGTACAAGAGATGATGAAGAGGTTCATGAAGATAGAGTTCATACGTGTCTCGATAATCCCGAATGAGTTTGCAGATGCATTGGCCACTTTATCCTCCATGATACAACATTCAGACAAGAATTTCACCGACCCCATTCTGGTAAGGATCCATAATCAGCCAGCTTACTGTGCTCATGTTGAAGAAGAAAAAGATTGGAATCCATGGTTCCATGATATCAAGGAGTACTTGCAAAAAAGAGAGTACCTGGAGCATGAAAATCATACTCCGAAATGCACGCTCTGGAGATTAGCCAACCATTTCTTCCATAGTGGAGGAATTCTGTACTGGAGGACTCTAGACTTAGGGATATTACGGCATGTTGACACCAAGGAAGCTTCCAAACTGCTTGAATGGATACATGGTGGAACTTGCGGACCATATATGAATGGTTTCGTTTTAGCCAAGAAGATACTTAGAGCATGATATTTTTGGATGACTATGGAAATAAAATGCATCAGATATGTCCAAAAATGTCATCACTGCCAAATACACACAAATATGATATTGATGCCTCCAAATGAACTCAATGCAACAAGTGCACCTTGGCCTTTTGTCGCCTGGGGAATGGCTGTCATTGAACCAATCGAGCCCGCCACTTCAAATGGGCACAAGTTCATTCTAGTGGCCATATACTACTTCACAAAATGGGTTGAAGCTGTATCTTACAAAGCTGTAACCAAGAAAGTCGTCGCAGATTTTGTCAGTGATCAAATTATTTCCAGATTCGAGTGCCGGAGTCCATCATCACATATAACTCCTCCAATCTCAATAGTGACGTGATGAAAGCTATGTGCGAGACCTTCAAAATCAGGCACAAGAATTCCAAAGCATACCGGCCCCAAATGAATGGAGTCGTGGAGGCCGCCAACAAGAACATCAAAACAATATTGAGGAAGATGGTATAGAATCACAATAAATGGCACAAGAAGTTACCATTTGCTTTATTGGGATATTTTACAACATTCCGGAAATCAACCGGGGCAAATCCCTTTTGCTGGTCTACGGTACTGAAGTTGTCATTCCCGCCGAGGTAGAAATTCCTTCCTTGAGAATTATACAAGAAGCTGAACTCAGTGATGAAGAGTGGATAGCAGCCGTTATGAACAATTATCTCTCATTGATGGGAAAAGAATGAATACAGTATGTCGTGGTCAACTTTATCAGAACAGAATGTCCAGAGCCTTCAACAAAAAGGTCAAACCTAGACATATCGCACCAGGGCAACTGATGCTAAAATGGATCTTTCCACATCGGGATGAAGACAAAGGAAAATTCTCACCCAACTGGAAAGGACCCTATATGGTTCACAAAGTATTTATGGGAGGAGCACTCATACTCACTGAAATGGACGGAGAGATTTGGCCAAAGCTTATCAATTCAGACGCAGTCAAAAGATATTATGTTTAAACTGTCTACATTCTTCATTTGATGTAACTGAACTACGCTTGACCTGATTCCTGTTTAAGAGGGGATACATAGGCAGCCCTGTGGGTTCGGTCCCAATTCAATAAAATTTTCATTTTCCTCACAATCAGAAACTAGGGCTGAATTTTGAGGACCCTAAAATTCTAGAGCAAGGAAGTCGCAATGTCTCTATAAGTGTCGCAGTTGTTGGCTCATCCAATTTATTTGATATTATTGCATTTTAAATAACTATGCACACATGTTTTTGAAAAAATTATTTTATGAAATAGCCGGATGCTACCCACGGTAACTCGAGCATGATTTCAATTCAAAGCAAAGAAAAGTAAGCAGGCGGAGGCACAAACCATCCTCCCCCATAAAACTCATGATTTTTCTTTGAATGCAGGAACAAGGAATAGCCACAAATACGTGCACACCTCAGAATCACTATCTTCATAACTACAAAGTTTCCAAGGGAAAACATATCTCAAGCTAAGAAATACTCTGCTACTACTTATTATTTGTTCATTACATGAGACTAAGCACTGTCTCCATATTGCATGAGGCTAAGCCCTGCCTCCTCAATTGCATAAGGCTAAGAGCTACCTTCCCCTTGCATGAGACTAAGCACTGTTTCCATCTTTGCATGAGGCTAAGACCTGCCTCCTTAATTGAATAAGGCTAAGCTCTGCCTTCCCTTGTATGCGACTAAGCATTGTCTCCATCTTGCATGAAGCTAAGCCCTGCCTCCTTAATTTCATAAGGCTAAGCTCTGCCTTCCCTTGCATGAGACTAAGCACTGTCTCCATCTTTTCATGAGGCTAACCCCTGTCTCCTTAATTGCATAAGGTTAAGCTCTGCCTTCCCTTGCATGAGACTAAGCATTGTCTCTATCTTGCATGAGGCTAAGACCTGCATCCTTAATTGCATAAGGCTAAGATCTGCCTTCCCTTGCATGAGACTAAGAATTATGTCCATCTTGCATGAGGCTAAGCCCTACCTCTATCTTGCGTGAGACTCAGCACTGTCTCCATTTTACACGAGGCTAAGCCCTGCCTCTTTAATTGCATAAGGCTAAGCTCTAACTTCCATTGCATGAGACTAAGTCATGTCTCCATCTTGCACAAGGCTAAGCACTGCCTCCTTAATTGCATAAGGCTAAGCGTTGCCTTTCCCCTCACGAGACTAAGCATTGTCTCCATTCTTGCACGAGACTAAGCATTGTCTCTCCTTGTATAACCATAAATGCTATTATATTTGAAACCTTGCACTATTACCTACCTCGGGTCTAAGATTTTCCCTCAATCTTACACAAGACTAAGCTCTGTCTTGTTTCGCCAAGCATCATGTCTTTGAATATCATGGGTTGAAACATCGTCATTTTGTCCAAAGGCGTTATAGTCTGAAGGGATCGTCCTCATAGCTGGAAGACACCATGCTATGGCCTGAGGATCTCTGAATATTTCACATCATTATTAAAAGTATCCATAGTTCATAGGCACCATTTTCATATCCCGAGAACATTATTTCATGGCATGCGAATCCCCTATCTCACGATTCATGGCCTAGGACGTCATGGTCTAAGAACATCATCCTCATCGTCCAAAGATGATCTCCATGGTCCAAAGGGAATTTTCATCATATATAAACTCTTGAAATAATCAATATATACATTGTGCATACATCGTGTTTTGAGTTTGCAGGTGATCCAAGAAGTAACCGTTCTCCTAACTGGAGCAATATTCGCTCTCGTTTCCATTCAACGTTCATGTCCTGAAATTATTTCAAACGTAATCAACCAGATTCCGTTACCCATTCCCATCTGATAATCATTCAAATATCCATAACCATTCCCAGATACATCCATTTACAATCCCGATATCGCCCTGTCCAGAAAAGTATGTCCGTTCCTACAATAACTCCATCGGTTTATTCCACCGTTGGATCCAGAACTACTTATGGCCTGATATCTGTAAAAAAAGGGATATGTAGGCAACTCAGAAACCAGGGTTCAGCCTATATTTTTCAAAATCACCCCATTCGGTCAAAATCGGTCATCATTTCTTTATCCGACAACTCTTTCATCCTTCCCGGGTAAAGAGGGGCAGCTGTTGATACCCAATTTTTCCCTTATATTTTCAAATGTATATATATACTTTCAAAACATTGCATATGCATCATCATTTCATTTACAAACACATACAAGTATTTTCATAATTTCTAAAAGCCTGAAATCAATTTATTTCTGCATTTTATTATATAAATATCCAATAATTACCCTCCAAATTATTTTTTTGATGATTTAATCATCTAAACTTATCATTTATACTGATATGAGATTTTAAGTATTTTCAGTGCATTTCTTATAATTATATTTGCATTTTTAGGGATAAATTACACATTTTGCAATAATAGCCCATATGCATGTGTAATTGCATTATATATGCATAAAAGGACTTTTTATATATTTATAATGTTAATTAATTATTTATAATCATTTTAGTAGACATACGATATTTTTGTTATTTATTAATTATTTTTATAAATTATTTATTTGTTAAATATTGGGTATTTAAAATCTGGCCCAAAACTTACCTGTTTTTCGACCTAAACTACCCAGATCTTGGCTTAATAAACCCAGCCCAATCCTAAGATGCCCAACCCAGTCAAAAACCGACCTAACCCTTCTCAAATTCCATCCGTTGATAAAAAATGATCAACGACTCACAATGTCTTCCCCCTTTTCTTATATCACTCGATCCCAAACCCTAACCCCATTCCCTATAAACCCTTATCCTCTCTACTCTATCCCCTCTGAAGAACCCTAACCCTCCCCTCTTGGAAACCCCTCTCCTAATCCCTCCTCTAATGGGATTTTCTTCCCATTCACTTACTATATCCTTATATTTCCATTAGTGGGTGATTCTCTACGGTATTACCTAGTACTTGCCTAAACATGGAAAGTACTCTTACTTTGATAATGTCTGATTGACTTCCATCTCTTGAATCTGGATAATATTCCGTCCACACACGTTTATTCTACACCGCGTGAGTCCGATTTGTTCATATTTTGCTGATTCGTATTTAACCCTAAAGATAGGGTTTATAGATTTTCTTTGATTTCGAACAAAAATTAGTTCAAGCCTTTTATTTTAAGTGTTATCTCGTCTATATTCTCCCTATTATATGTAAACTTGTTTGTCTGCCGATTTTTTACTTACCCTAAATTAGGGTTTCAGATTCTTCTAAATCGAACCTAATCTGGTTCAATTCTTTGATTTTGAATAGTATTCTTGTCTATGTTCATCTTATTCTATGCAACATGTGATTTTTACCTTTTATTTTTGCCGATTTGTGTACTTTACCTAAAATTAGGGTTTTAAATTTTCTCCTTTTCTTACTGATATTGAGTGCTTTCTTATCTAGTGTTTGACTGAAGATTTTCCATGTTTATGTGTTCAATTCCAACACTATATAAATACCTACCCACTCCCCTTTGAAACAGTTCCGGAATCATTAGGAAAACTACAAAAACTAAGGTTGTGTGCTCTTTGCTCTTTAATAATCTTGTTATGCACTTTGGTTCTTGGCCGACTAAAAGCCAAGGCCAGAAATTATGAGTTATTGCCCTTTTGGTGATATTCACAATACTGTGGGCTTCCATTTTTTCTCGTTTCATTTTAACTGGTGAATTACCAAGCCTTTGTCATTTCATTCTGATTTATCTGCCATTTTGAACAATGTGTTACTTCAATTTTAGACTCTGCTAATATAAATGCCATTACGTTTGTAGTTTGAGACATTTTTAGACATGAGATGATTAATTTCTCTTAATTCTTCCTAGTCTATTGATAACCACCCCTCTTCTGTTTAGAACTGTTAGTTGAACATATGCTCATATTCCCTTTCTATAGATTACCTGACTAGGTATGAGGGTATTCATTAAGATAATAACAAGTCTGTTTATGAATTTGTTGCAATGTAGCCTGCTTTGATCATGTTTTCATCATGTCTTGACTTTTGTTGGTCGAAATCCCAATGCACACGCAAGTGTACGTGGTCGACAAGTAATATAGGATTTAAAGTCCAGATATCGTATCCACAGAGACTTGTGTAAACTACTAGCTAATTCACATCAATTGTTCTTTAACCAAGCCAATATAAAATCAATGATGTACTAATTTATACTAAAATTCTATGAAATAACTAATTATCAAGTAACAAGAACTATTGTAATGTATTCAGTAGAGATAAATATTCCAGGGTTATGGTCTGTTCACCACTCATATTGCATTCTAATTAACTTTTCCTTTCATATAGTTTACTCATGGTTGCTAATTAATCGATAAATATTCTCATAGCCTTCTTCCGAAGCACTCCTCACCTATTCTCGATAGATTAATGCCTATATTCCTATGGAATTAGTCTATTAGAACACACTAAGATGACGATGTTAAATTAAACACGGTGACTAGGTATATTCCTATCCTAACCACAAATCCGCTCCCTT